>JAAGNO010026721.1:0-54059 GCA_033439905.1 Ceryle rudis | reverse complement strand
ATTTTTTTGAGAGAATTCTATTATCCCTTTCTCCCATTATTATATTTATGTCTACAGGATCTTAAAAGAGTGTGTTTGTGTGGTGTATTTTCTGCTTTGTACAAAGAATATGCTGGTTGGAGCATCCTGTCCACTTGAGCCCTATTTACAAATATTCATCCTTCCAACAAACAATGTGCTCAGTGTAATCATGCACACAAGTGTATATATGTGAAGATGTCACAAAGAGTAAGAACCCATTACTGTAAAAAAAAAAAAAAAAAAAATAGTTCTTCCAGCAAGAGAACCATAGCTTTTCTTTCTTGCATTTGTGTGAAGGGGGATCCTGTTGCAGGTGGTAAGCAGGATGCTGGAATGAGGGATAAAAGCTGTATTAGTCAAAAATGATGGCAACATTGGTCTTTCAGAGCTCACAGCTGTACAGGTGTGTAAGTCAGGTGCATAATGTGAGGAAAAATTCACAGGGATAGTCTCTGATCTACATATAATAAAAAAGTCACATTTGGTGATATTCTGTGTCAGGAGAGGTCTCTGGAACTTACATAATGTGAGACAGTAACTCTTGTACTCCAGCATACAGCTCAGGTTAAGGTTAACTCATCTGTTGTTGTATACCTTGTCCAATACAGTGCCTAAAAACACAGGGTGTCCAGCTCAGATGTGGTTCCAATGAACTGAAGTGGTAGTTGCTAAAATAATACAGCACATGTTCCAGATGAAATACTGACAATCTGAAATACAGATGAATTACTGAGATTTCCCTGATTAATGACTCAGAAGATCACCAGATTTTGTCCCCTGCCTGTTCCATTAGTGCATCCATCACGAACTTGGGATAAAGAATTTGGAGAAGTACTCTTAAGCTCTTTTACAGCATCTGGAGCTGTGTTTTAATGGGAAAGATACAAGTTCAAAGGCTACTAATACTCATAAGTACCCTTGAATGTGCAAAGTCTTTCCTGACACCTTCTCTCTCATATCTTGTGTTCAAAGGTTCAAGGGACAATTCTCTGTAAATCTAACCCAACTTTTAATGCTCTCAACAATGCCTGAAATTACTCACACATGCTCAACAGCTTCAGCATAGCATCCCAGCATGCACAAATCGAAGCAGAACACCCTCTCTTCTTGGTGAGATATTCAACTTTCTGTCCATAAAACTGAGCATTATGTTCTTCAACAAGAAGGACAACATCGTCACACACAAGCAAGACTTGGATTGTGACAGCAGAGTCTGAACTGGAAGTGTCCTCCTATAAGAGAGACCATTTGATATTCCTGCTCCCCTCCCAATCCCCCCCTCTCCTCCCCCCTTTTTTTTTTTCCTTTTAAAGAATGAAGTTAAGAAATTGAAGACTAAATTATTTTCTGAATTTCCCCCAATAATGGCAAATTTGATGTCCAAGCGTCACAACTGTGGGACCTGCTGAACAGTTATTCACTGCGTTCCAGCTTGCTGTTATTAATAGCTAAATGTCAATTGGCAGGTGACAGTTACTGTTCTGCTTCCCATGTTCTTCATGAACCTCAGTTATGCTACAGGCATCTGTTTCAAAAGAACGTAGCCTTTTGTTTATGTGGCAGATCTAAACCTACACATAGGGGGACCCCACAATGACACTTCCTTAGGGATAAAATATTAAGAATTTTAACAGGAGCTTAATAAAAGTGCAAATTTGGAAATCACTTTACAAATAAAATAGTACCACAAAACCAAAGTAACTGCCAGAAAAGAAATGAGAAGCCAATACTTAAGATGTCATCATTAAAAAAAAAAAAAAAAAAAAGCAGGCTAAAAATGGTGATGTTAAATAGCAATATTTAACCTCCTATGTACATTAGCAAGTTGCAAATCTGTAACTATCAAGCCTTTTCTATTAAGAAGCTACTTACAAAACAGTTGTGTTTATCAGTGACAAAACTGTAGTCAATAGCATTCTAAAGATCAAGGAAAAGGGAAGTCATGCGCATTCTGCGAATCTCTAAAATTGCCAAATTCACGTTACTTTTTCTAATGAATCTTTCCTCCATCAGTAACTTGCTTTTTTTCAGCCTTATGTAAAATTGCCTCTACCATCTTAATACCTCTGGTGTAAAATTCTTCTTTATTTATTTATTTTATGTTGTTTACCTAGAAAGAAAATGTGTCTCATCTTTTACTTCTGGGGTCTATGCAAACATTATAGAAGCCTATCTTAACTGTTACTTTCTGAATATTAAAGAATAGTTGAAATGTTTGCCCCCCGAATTCATCTTGTACGTTGCACCTCCACAGCAGGCACAAAATAAAACCATTTACATGTATGTACATCGATTTCTACTTCTTTGGA
The DNA here is from genome assembly GCA_033439905.1 of Ceryle rudis. Classification (NCBI taxonomy): domain Eukaryota; kingdom Metazoa; phylum Chordata; class Aves; order Coraciiformes; family Cerylidae; genus Ceryle; species Ceryle rudis. Next base: position 51,729 of record JAAGNO010026721.1, on the reverse strand, counting down.
AACAAAAAATAATACTATAAGAATAAGAAGTGTTGATGAAAATACTTTAAGATAGATATTAATCTACGTTCTATAAAAAGATGGAGGAATACCATTTTAATCATAAACATAATTCAAGTTTTAGCCATGAGATAAAGATGTCTAAAAGCCTACTCTAATTAAGACTGAATACATTAAACAAAACCACTAACTAGTGGAAATACGTTCTTTTTAAGATCTAGTAGGAGTCTCTGACTCACTGTAGAGTTCTAACTGAAAAACCATGCAATGAAACAACATCACATAGGGAATCCCAGAAGCAGTTCTAATGTAAGGTCTTGTAAAATATTAGGGAATATGAAAACTTACGTAGTAAGACTGTGAATGTAGTAACAGAAATAGGCTCTTTATTTAAAAAAAAATAAAATTAAGAGCTATCCATGGAGCATGTGAATATTTTTTTTGTCATCATACTAAAAGGAACTCCTAGGCATTGATACTGAAATCCAACAACATCTTACTTTTATTTTACTGCTACGCAGAGAACAGACCTTCCTGTGTATTAACTTCACAGCTCTGCAGCCTGTACAGCCACGGGATTAAACCAAAAATTCTGTTATCAGATAGCCATATGTTTCAGATATGTTATCAGATAGCCATATGTGCAGTTCATTAGCAACATAACAATTCATGTTTAAGAGAAAATTATAATAGATCTGACTTCTTCAAATGAATCTATCTGCATTTTCATTGATATCTTTAAAAGCAAGGACAAATGGTTAGTTCAATGATTTATTTCAAAAACTGGTTTAAATAAATTTACAGCTACCCTCAATAGTTACATAGGCTTTAAATTCAATAAATGTCACTGCAATCCTAGCATTACTGAAAAGAGTGAACCCAGGAAAACAAATCAGTCTAACTAGAAATATAACCTTGACCCAGACTGGTTTCATTCTACAATCTAGATACAGCTCCACAGAGTTATATACACTGGGAGCGGACCCTCAGTTTTAGTTCTGCTGGGCCCTCCTTTCAAAGGTGTAGCTGTTTGCTACAATAAAATTTATAGCATTTTACATAATTAGTTTCAAACAAGTGAAGAAATAGCATTTAACTGCAACCCGCAGCTCAGTGTATTAAAAGACAGCATTTCAAAAGAAGTTATGCTGATTTATCAGTCTTCACCTTCCTTTGCACAATGTATTGTCACAGTTACAAGCTCCTTCGATATATCCATGGCACATACAGGTGCATACACACAGTTGGATGTATACAGGTTCTTTTAAATGTTACGCTCTAGTTACCAGATGGTCACTGCAATAATTAGCTTAATGAAACAGAAGTGAAGATCCTTCTATCTTCTTTTTTTGCTGCTTCATTTGGGATCCACACTATAGCCTTGCCAACTCTGACCTTTCAGCCCCGACAGTTACTCACATCATGGACAGAAACTTCCTATTAACTATGAAAGTCAAGACTTCTGCCTCTTCATACAGCATCATTAACTGCTTGGTCTGCAACAGAAATTGCTCCTCCCTCCACTTACACTTGGCACCACAGCAGAAAAGCTGTCCAGAAAACTCTGTCTAGATGAAGCCTTAATTTCTCTTGATAGGTCCCCAGAGTCTCAGAGTATTATTAAATACAAATCGTTAAATATTCTTTGGAAATAATCACTGTCCTGGATTTCTGTGAGCACATGGCTTTTTAGACCCTTTACTCTAAGTCAATCAATATGAAAACTTCTATTCTTCCAGTTTTCCAAGAGGTCTACTTCTGAAGCTGCTTTTTATCTGGGCTTTAACACACTCTCAATTTTATCAATGGCAATATTTATACTTACATAAACTTTCAGTATTGTACTTCTCTCTAAAGAAACTATGCCATTTCCTTTTGTCTTCCTCCGCATTCAATGCCTCGCTATCTTAAATTAATTGAAGGATTTCATAAAAGTTTTTTGTTTGTCTTGTGGTTTTAATATATTTTCTATTTATTTCTATGGCATATGTAATCCTTCAGAACAGAACAGAAACTTCAGTTACTTGAGTCCCTTCATCCTGAAAGACAAGATGGTTGCTTAGACACATGTGCCTTGGCTTTCACACAGAAGAACTGCACTCATTTTACACTACTTTGTCTTAAGACTACCCTGTGTCTAAACAGATGTGCTTATGGTAAGTGGTTGCTTATTTGTTTTTAATAAATATGGAACAGGTATCCTCTTCCACTAGGACTAGTCAACACCTAGAGATTTGTATCTGTTTTATTCCCCCAGAACTTTTATTTCATTCATTCTGAGATCAGTTTAAACCCCACTGCATTAATCAAGGATGGAGTGTTCCCACATTAAGAAATATTCTCTGCAGGTGTTTTCGTATCTTTGAAATTGGTTTCCAAGATGCTTTACATTAAAACTTTAATCTTCACAAGATTACTATAATTATTAGTTGTACTGTAATAACTGGTTTTGTGGCAACCACGTGTTTGATGCTCTATTGTTAAAAGAGGAGCAGTCCCTTTTATAAGTCTTTACTATCTGGAAGGCAGATATATATAAAGATACCAGGAAAGTCCAAAGACAAAACTAAACATCCCATTTTTTTTCCTAATGTTTCTCTGATTTGCATTGTAATTAACTCATTTTTTATAGTTCTCACAACAAATTATCTTAGAACAAGAAAAGGAGCTAATTGAAGGGCATTCTTTGCCACAGCCAGTTTCAGTCTGTACCACACTGATGTGCAAGGTACAGTTATTTGAGGAAAGGGAAGAACAGAACAGACACCAACACTGATGCCTCATTTCCTTTGGAAATCAAGCTAAAATTACAGCTAAATGAACAATATGAACAATGTGGTTTATATGAAATTCTGAAATATGGTTGGTAAATCCTTGACATAAAAACATATGAAGAATCCCTTTGTGGAAATGTGTTCAGAGGATGTCAGAAGTATTCCATTCCTTCTAGAGGCTGCTATTTCCAAATGAAAAATCATTCTTAAGAAGGAAAAATGGAAGTCTATACTGTAGTACAGGTAGACAGGTGTCTGAGATGGGTACTTACAGCAAGTCCATGATAAGCTGCACTTAAGTTTGCATAAGCCTAGAAAGTAGAGGCTCAAAACTGATGGTGAGAAGACTGCTGTTTGTACAGCTCCTTGGAAAAAGTCATCCATTCACTTTCTGAGAGAACAGTTTAAGACAAAGTGTTGCCTGATGTATAGGAAGGTTAAAAACAAAACAAGAGGTAAGTCTGAAATGTAAATGTTTGAAGTCTGTAAAAACTGCACTCCTCATGTAGGGAATATCAGAATTTAGACTATTCCTCCTTGAGTGAAATTACTTTTGGAAATAGAGAAACTGGACAGCTATTAGGGAAAGGAGAAACAAAACAAAGTGGGCACAGACATTTCTAACTTTCATTGGGTTACAAGATACTCCTTGAATAAAGTGGGTGTGGTCTTCTCTTACTGTTTGTTGAAAAAAACTAAGATGATGCTATTGAAAACTTTATTTCATACCTACTTATGCTAGTGAATACCCATCCACTTAGAACTTTCACTACCAGACTGTAGCAAAGGTGCCACACATTAAATAATCTTTCCTAGAGTAAACAACTGTCTCTTTGTTTCAGTTCAAATAAAATATTTCAGTGCACTGTCCGTTAACATGAATATAATTCCTTCTTCAATTCTGAGAAACATTTCAGTTTAACTATGCTTACATGAAGAGACCTTTCACTAAATGCCTGTGCTCTGTGACCTGCTAACTTCACTATACAAAACCCACGAATTGACAAGGACACAGAAACATGTGTTTCCTCCGAAGATCATGGAGATGATATCAGATTAGATTTTGAAACAGGCGAGTAAGAGGAAATATTTTGTTAAGTCTTTATGCTATACAAGTTCATTTTTAGGTATAGTCCATGAATTTCCCATTAATTTCCTGTGAAATATGAAGTGATGTCATTCTTGTTCTATCATATTTTCATTACATAAATTATAGGTAAAATACATTATCTGGGAAAATGAATGGGACCACAAATTACCATTGTGACATGACAGATAAGTGACAAAATGCACTAGCTCTTATAAATATTTTCGTATACTCTGTGATGCTCATGATCAACTCTTTCAGCTAAAAAAGGTTTATTCTTAGAAGACCATGTACATTCCCAGTGACCTAAACACTGTTCTTTAATCTAACATAGTAAAATTAATGTTAATGCAAAGTCCAATAGGAGATCTTTTCTCTTGGCTGTAATTCTCCATGGAACTTAGGCAATGGAATCAAAACCTTGAAAGCCAATTAAACAGGTGGTTGCACAAATCCAGCTGCAGTAACCAGAGCAACCTTAAGCAATGTTGTAGTTACCTGGTGTCTGCTCACTAGATTGGATTCATGTCTTTTTATGAGCCTTAGTCAGTCTGTGCATATACACCTTTGCATTAATTCATACATAACAAAGTTGCATTTAATTGAACAAACTTAGGATGTTACAATCCTCACCAGAACTGAGATGCAACACTATCTACTCAACTTTGTTAGAATATTTGCCAACTTTGACAAAATCCCTTGTTAGTGGCTATAACCAATAAAGTAAATACTGATCTTCAATTTCACTTATGATATACATTATGCCACTTCATGTATTTTGAACTTCTGTCTGGTGTAATATTTTATCAAGATCTAACTTTAACCAGGAAACTTACGTATCTTCTGTATTTTAGCTTCAAGAAGTCTAATTACATGTGTCTGAGGATACCCAGTTGTGATATTGAGAAAACTAACTTACTCTCATTAATTAAAGACAAAAAACACTCAGCAAGAAAGATAATACATTTCTAATACTACTAACAGTAGCAAGGTAGGCATGAGTAAGACAGATCTGCTTTGGGACCTATAGTGTTCTAAAAGACAGCATTTCATTTAGTTCTGAGTCTACAATCAGAAGGTAAAACAGCTGTTGGACAACATATTGATTCTCCAAGGACTTTGCAAAGAATACTATAGGTATGGTCAAGATACCCTCCAATACTACTCCTCAAAGTCAAAAGTAAATGAACTTCATATAAGACAGGTCTTGCTCCCATTGATGTTGTGAGGGTATAGCAGGTTACAGGTATACAGCTCAGAGTAGGCAAGGAAGAAGACAAAAGCTGCTGTCTTCAGAAGAGCAAAAAATACTGTGGCACTAATCATTCAGACCTCTGGTGCTAAGGGTTGAGCTCTGTATTGAAAAAACTTGGCTAATGCAGAAGTAATTATGACAGGTTTTGCCATCTTGCCTGAGCTGATAGTGAAGCTATCAGAGATCCAGACACTAGTAACAGGCAACTCAGCACAGTGAATACCAATACTTGTGTAATGGATAGTTGGCATCATAATAAAATTTCATACCTAAGTTTCCTTCATAGACTGCTGGATCATGCATAGGGTATCTAGAGGAAGACAAAAAGAACTGAGGCCATTCCTAATTTCAGCTTTGGTTTGATCAGCCTGACACCACAACAGCTTGAGTTGCCATTTACATCTAAAGGCCTGAATATTTACTTGCCAATGAAGGCAAGAAGAGAACCACACTTACGCCTACCTAATTTTAAAGTTAAGTCCATGTGATACACACCATTGCTCATGTAGATGGATTATAATATCACTTCCATTGTTTTCAGGTTCATTTTGACATCTTGAACTGACAAATATTTTTTTATATAAAGCATCACAAAAGCATTTGCAAAGTACTTGTCATCCTAAATTCACACATGCACATATTTTAAGATGCTGGTAGCAAATCAAACCATACTTAAAATGGATTGAACCAGTATTTAAAATATAACCTATGACTAAAGTAAAATTTAATGTTTAAAACAATTATTTCAAATCTTTTCAGTAAGGCTGAAAGTAAGTATAGTGAAAAACTGCTCATTTCCTCTCTCCCTCCGACATTGCTGTTCAAAGGATATTACTTTAAGATTTTAGAAACATCTACTGAATGACACCATATTAAATTGCATAAAGTTCAACCATGATAAACAAATACTCAAATGGACAAAGATTAGCACAAGGAACAGCTTGTACTCACCTATTAATAAATATCATATAAATTTAATTTGACAACCAGAAATAAAATAGCAGATAAAGTAATGATTGTATTTGATACTCTGTGGCTTAAAAAATCACAACTACCAGAATCTATTTTTGTTCTGTCACTATGTGACTAGCAAAACTTCATAAACCAGTCTCCCAATTTTAAATTATGGAGATTAACACCTCTTATCAGTGATATGCTTAAAAATGGAGCTCAAACTGAAGAGCATAAAAGTGCTATTCACTTGTGAACTTCTTCTATGATTCCATGATCTTAAAATAAAATTAATCATCCTCCTACCATAAATATCATCAATGCCCAGGAATTTCTCATCATTCCCAAAAGAAATACAAAACATACTAACTTACAGGGTTTACACATCAGTATTTTTAAACTTTTAGATCCTAATTGCAAAGTTCTACATCAGTGCAGCAGAAAGGAAGCCTATTAATATTAATTCCTCTAATAATCACCAACTGCTGCGTGGACAAGAGAAAATTTCAGGTTGCAGAAGCATTTCCAGTATCAGACAGCTATCACTGACAGCATAAAATTCTTTGAACAGAAAAAGAATGAAAGACTAATTCATCTGATGAGCCAAATTTCAGCCTGATGCTTTTATAGAAGTAATAAATCTCTTAAAACAGGATTCATAATATTGATGCAGAAATATTGAGACAAACTCAAAACTATTAATGGTGCAAAAGACACCACTTCAAATGCTTTTACCTGTCTGAACCAGTTTTGCTGCTTTGACACACCCACAATTCTTGTATATATTTATCCCTCTGAAACACAGAACAAGCATATAACACAAAGAAGCCTTTATATATAATGCCATATAATTACCTTTCATATTTCAGATCGTTTGAAAATCTATGTTTATGAATATAGTTCTCTGATCATGCTCCTGTTGACTTCAATGAGGACAGAATACACCTCATGGAATAAAAGAAACTCAGTCATCTCTTGACTGGCCCAAACTCTACCAACCTGGCCATTAGACCTGCCTTTCTATTAAGGCATCTGAAATATTTAAAAAAATAAAAATAAAAAAAAAAATCACATGCAACTGGTTTTGTAACAGGCGTCATAATACTTCTTGCCTTGATTGCTTTCCAGGATCATAAATCTCTTCTTTTTTTTTCCTAACACAAACACAAGGAAATGAACCTACTATAAAGTCCTTTCCCACAACATGAATTGTAATGAGTATTTCTTTGCAAAACAGGGAAGAAAACCCACCATTATATTTAGCCTTGCTCTTCACTCCAGACAAAACATCAGTTTAAAGCTAGGAATCCACTACTTTTTACAACAGTTGAGTGTTATTAGGGATTCCTTGTTTCCAAATGCAAGTGACTTCATTTTCATTATTGAATAATCTGTTAACTGTGCTGTTATTTTCAGAATTTGTGTAAGAAAGACTGAGAAGGAAGATTCAGTGAAGCCGTATCACCATTCCAAAAAGTTATATGGCAATATACATTCTATATTGTGTACTTCTCTATAAATTTATTGCTTCAGAATCCTTTTACTGCTCTTATATTACAAGCACATATTAGTCACATGCACATGTATTGAAAAGTTGTCTACCTGCCTTTTCAGCATGTTAGCACTTCCAAACCACTGGAACAGCTGTACAACCAATAATTTGTTATAGAAAGAAATTTAAGACCTCAATAAAGAAACAAATCATTATATCACTGTGAAATTGTTAGGTCACTAAGAAATTTTACAATTTTTTCCCTCCATTTAATGTACAAATCCAAGAGATTATGTGACATGTTCTCTCAGCATCACATTGAATCTCTTTAAGAACCTCTGTGGAAATTAAAACAGAATATAAAATTATTGCTTCTTGGTCCTTCACATTGAGATGTAGTTTCACTGCCATAAGAAAAAGAGAAAGAGAAGACACTGACACTCACTCTGCAACAGAAGCCTTACAGATATTAGCATGCTTTGGTTTTTTTTACAGAATCTCAGAAATATTGAAAGTCTTTACAGTTAATGACACACTTATGCACAATATACCAATCTCTGCATCACCCATGGGGAAAAAAAAAAAAAAAGAGAGCATACTTTCATCCTGTTGTGCTCAACAGTTTTGGTCACTGAAGATGAGGTTGAAATCACAAATTTTAATACTGCTATACTTAAAAGGGAAATATACTCTTAAAAATAGAATGCAATTGAAAATCATAAAAGTGTCTACTCATTTTTGATCTGTTATGATTTCATGATCTTAAAATAAAATGTATCATTTTACTACCATAAACATCATCAATACCAAGGAATTTCTTATCATTCTCAAAAGAAATAAAGAACATATTGAAGAGAAATAAATAAACATTTTGCTAACAATTACATTTGTACATCGCCAGGATGGAACTGCTCTGAAAAACTCTTTTTTTATATGAGAATTCCTGGAAACTCACAATGCCAAGTTCATTTACTTTTTCTTCATTTTAAAGGTAAGCTTCTAAATACCTACAGTTGGTTACAATCTCCAGGTATGAGGAAAAAAATTTTAAAAACCCAGGCCTTGTACCCGGAGAAAGATTTACACAAATTGATAAAAAATAAGCAGGTGTCTGAAACTTAACTTCTTATGTTTCTGCTGTTAGACAAATTTTAAATATGTTATTAATCTACAGCTAAAACATTTATCAGCAACAATATGTAGTTCAGACTACTTCTTGCCCTGCCAACAAGATCTTTTTTCAGACACTGTATTCCTTCATGTACTATTTGGAGGGAAATAGTTCTCTGTAATAAAAATTCCTTCTGTGTTTTTTTTCACTCCCTTTCAACTTATACCAAACAAGAAAGCATAACACACATCCTTTTATGGTCAAAAAGATCCTGACCAAGGTTCTTAATGTTCTTGGACAAGCAATGCCCACATTACCACAACATTTTCTTGACTTAACACAGTTTGAAGATGAGGATGATGCCTTACATGCTCCTGGCTGAATAGATTTGTTAGGAAGACATGTCTTGACAGATATGCTTAAGAGAATACGGTCAGTGATTAATCACGAAAGGAGTCCATTAAAATAATGGAATTAATATACTTGCAGATGGTTACTTAACAGGACACTGTCAATGTACTTTTGTCACTTCTTGAATATTCCTTTCTCAGTCAGCACTGATAAATGCTTTGCTGTATATCTCTCTAGCTTTCACCATGTTATAAGCTGGTTTGCAATTAATGGCTGCATAAAAAACTGTATAGTCCCAAACTAATTGCTTACTTGAAAATATTAAAACAAGCATTTTCCAGTACTTTGTTGTCCATGTAATAGTTTTGTCCATGTAATAGTTTTTGTAATAGGATCTGAATGCACCCATGAAAAGGAAAAACAAGTAAATACCTGGAGACAATACTGTGAAAGTTTCAAACTAGCGTTTTCAAAAGTTTACATACAGTAAGGTTCCAAAATACTAATCTCTGTAAAAATCTTTTTAATTGTATTTTTCAAAGAATCCAAAATTAGAACACAAAGATGAACAGATAAGACATTTTTCCACTCTGTGATTCAAAAAGCACACACTGATGTCTTTTGTACAGCTGTAAATATCTTAATTGATAGTACCTTCTAAAATTGCCTTAATATGGTACTGCAGAGATTATGTATCTTTCTGTACAAATTCAGGCTCTTGTTTTTTCTGTTAGAGCCCAAATAGCTTCTGCATATTAAATGAGCTGTTAAGATGTCTTCATATTGAAAACTTAACTATTGATTCTCTTAGCTCATGTGAAGGGAAGGACTTCAGTCTCTCAGTGATGAACAACTCAGGGGAGGAAGGAGAAAACCAACCACAAATTGACCTACAACAAATGTTCTTGCACTGCTCACTTGACTGAAGTTTTATTTTTAAACTTTATAATCCCTTAGATGGGCATTCCCAAATTGATTTAAACACCACTGATAGACAATTAGGTTGAAGGAAGGAGTTTACAAACAAATTCAGCCAAATGTCTCAGTGCTAAAAAATGTTAAGTATTCTACTTGAGCATAACTTTTTGGATGATGAAAAAAATTTCTATGTCAGCAAGTTTCTTATTTTAATGTATACACACTGTAGTGATTTCCTCCTTTTAATTTGTTTTCAGATTTAGTGCATATGTGAGCTCACTTTCAGATGCCTCCACATGCTCTTCCCTCCTTTCCACAGCTATCAAAGATAATTAAATTTATATGAAGATCAGCAGTCAGGTAGAGGAGAGAGACAACCAAGTACCCCACCAAATACTGTAACAGGTAAATTCAGCTTGCTATGAATGGTAGCAACTTGGGGGGCAATCAGTGAAAAGAGTTCCCATCCTCTCACTTGATAAATTTCTACATGGGACACATTGGAAAACCATAATGGCATAGTGTGGAGATTCAAGGAGACAAGGGATTAAATCTGTATGAAAAGAAGCTTCATTATTCCTACTGCTCACAAATCTGGTTGTTTTACTTAAAACCTTTATCCATGTGTGGTAGAAAACTGCACACATACCACTTTGCTTCATAAGAGTGGTCCTACTAAGCACACATTCACCTTTATTATCTTGATGAACTACAGGGCAAAATTAGATTATTTTTTTTTCTGTTTGTGTTTTGTTCTTGTGGTTTTTTGTTTTGTCTTTTCTTTGTTTGCTTGGTTTTGTTTCATTTTTTGTTGGTTTGGGTTTTTTTTTTTTTGTACTTCTTATTTATACAGATCATTATTACAATTTCCCAAGTTTCCCAGGGATGTATCCCTCCAAACCTAATAGACTGCATTTTTTTTCAATCCTGTATGGATCTCTACTTGTCTTCCAATGGTTCTCATTTATTTTCTATAAAATTACCTTTTTAGTTGTATTCCTTCTTTTTCATTTAGTATTGAACTATTATACTAATATATTGTTGAGTAATACACAGTTACTTACCTCCTGATAACAGTGATAAAATTCTGTTATCATTATAAAACTTTCTACACCATTTTTCTAGAAAGGGTAATTTTTTTCCAAATATATTCACAAAACATATAAATAAAGAAGCCAAGGAAAAAAAATTCTGCATATTACAGTGCTGCCTCACATGAGTCAGAGTGATAATACGTGCCTCCAAGTTGCTTTAACAGGTATAGTCTTCTAAATCTGATACTATCATTGCCCGAAGGCCTGTAAACTGGGCTGCAGTTTGATTACACATCTTTTCAAGAAGGAACTGGCATCAAGTGGTAAACAAAAAACCCAACCAAACAAGCAAAAAGAATATTTGAGTTATTAAGCTGCTGCCATACAGTAAAAAACTCATGCTGAAAGAACACAATCATAAAATGCCAGTCTTTATTACAAATTCAGTTACACAGCTTCTCATGAAAGATTTGTTATTGGCATCAGAAGAATTTCTCTGATAATTTCGTTCTAACTTTTGTTTTGTTTTAGGAGAGCTCATAAAGCATGCAGTCCCTTAAAGTATCATATTATAGCATCACAGTCCTTTATTTCTATCAAACAAGTTGCATAGATCCTGGTCACTAGTCTTTGTTCCAAATACACTGCTTGCTCTAAGACTTTTCTGTTACCCAGTAACCATCTATTAATTTCCACATCTTGAAATAAAGTCTGAAAAGCGTTTCTGATTTTAAATTACAAAAAAAAAAAAAGAAAAGAAAAAAAAAAAAGAAAAAAAAGAGAAGGAAAAAAACCAGCAAGCCATGTTGAAATGAATGTTTAATTCAAAATACACAGCTTTTCTCTTCAGTAGTTCTTGTGCAGTCAAGGTTAATTACACAGAACAAAGCCTAGAAATTACTGCCATTTTAATAGTAGTATACATACACTGTCAAAGTACATGATACGCATGAACCAAAATGAATACACAAGAACTGCAGTCTACCTGGGAAGTTAAGTGCTCCATTTGTAAACAGAGATGAAACACAGTGTAAAGAGTATCAAATTAAAATCTTAGTCTAGGTATTTCTCACCCCAAGAAGACTATCAATCACTCAGCAATACCAATTTCATGTACTCTACTCCTTACTTTGCCATTTGTTTGCTTTTCAGCATATTTATTTATTTTTTTCTAAATTAGTCAAACAGTTAGAGTGATTTTCTTTCATGGAGACCATATCTTAGCTCTATGATCTCCGGAAGGAAGGTATCATTGAAGTTCTAAGTGTCATCAGACATAAATTCCGTTTCATTGAGCTCTTAACATATTAACAAAAGCCTTATCCTGAGAAATATTATGTACTTGTAATGAGTCTATGGCCACGGAAGTCAGTGGCATGAAGGAAGCATCTCTTTCCTTTCAGAAATGGAAACCAAATGCTGCTTCCTGCTTGGACCAATAGCTGGAACTCCAACCCCTGGTCTTTTCAGTGCTAGGGGTAGTTTTGCTGTTGATGTTTAACTATATAATTGAGGGGGGAAGGGGGAGGGCGGGAAATACAGCATACAATTTTCCAATGGAAAAGGTGACTTATATGAGTCAACATAACATCTTGTAAGTTATTTTCCAACTGTTAAAAGATGTCCATGATAACTAAAATGAACAGGTACTTAAGATACTCAAGAACAGTAAAGAATTTTAAGGGTCAACATAAAAATCCATATCCAGAAAGAATGGCCTACAGCAAAAATCTCCAGAAACTCTGAAGCCACACAACTCTCCCTGCTGACAGAATTAGATTTTTTTTCCTTCAAGAAAAATGTGCCAAAATGCACTGGACCTGAATGACTGCTCATTATAATTGTGATGAATTGCAAAAGTTATAGAAAGAGATGCGGAGAGGAAGAACACCATTCTGGTTAAATGGACGACTCTCTAATCACAGGTCAGAATTCCACTGTAAATTTGTACACACCTAGTTCCTCCACGCTTCAATCCCTGTCTAAAAAGACGGGGGTGTGCGTGTGTGTGTTCTGTATGTCACAGCTACTGTGAACAACATTTTTAAATAAGAACTTGTGAGATGCTCAGTTACTGTTTTCATCTAGCCTATGTAGATAAAAAGAGACAATACCTATATGTATGTCAAAATGGTAACTTGGGTATAATTTGACCCACAATTCAAGAACTAATCTAATCACTTAACAATAGTTAGATGAAAATTAAATAAAATTTAATACTTACAAAAAGTCACAAGTCTAGGTGAAATGAGATAGAATTAATGATTTTATCTAGGACACACACTATAAATGCTAAACAACGAAAACAGTAATTTGGGATGAGCATGTTTATTCTTTGTTAACCAACACACTGTCCTCAGGGTTCTTGCAAATGAGTAGCTACTTAGTTACATACCGTAAGTCATCGGTTTTAGTCAACACATCAGTCACATCTGCCTAACATTTTTCTAGATCAGAAAAGATGTTACAGTCAAACACAGAATATCTGTTATCTCCACACATGTAAATATTTAGATATATTAAAAAGGTACATATTTCAGCATTTTATCACTAAAGATAACTCTAATAAGGAAATAATTAAAACAATAAAGAATGGCAAGAATTGGAGCAACACTATTACTTTAACTATTTCACTATTTTCCTTCAGCAGAAGTACTTCCTATCTATTATGTGGGTATACTTAAATATTGTAGGTGCACTCCAGACGGTTCATTACATAATTAAAAAACAACACTTAATTCACAGACACCTTCTTGCTCAAATTTTGATGTACTGGGAACCTGTTAAGACCTAAGGAGTGCACCTAATTGCATCCAGCAAAGCCAAATTAATGCTTCTCCCCACTGCCCCATCTCTCTCAGGGGCGTGCTGTTTGCAATGATTACAGGTCCCAGCACATAAAAGACATACAAGTTCTAGCATGAACAATTAAACCATTAAAACAGAAATAAGAGAGTCAAGCAGTCTAAGTTTTATTTATCTATCTTTCGCAGTCTCACTGAGATGCTGCTGGACAAGGCAATCTTTCCTTTAGCCTTCTCTGTCTGAAGTCTCTTCATAAAACAGAAAATACTGAAATACACCTCATGTAAACAAGCAACTACTTTCCTAAATAGAAGTTATTATAGAAATGCAAAGCTTGATAGAAACATGGCACATTATTCATTAACAATTAGCATGAGAAAATGCTGTGCATTCTTTTGGTAACATGGAAGCAAAACAGCAGAACATCTTAGATGTTTGGTTTGGGGATTTTTTTTGTTTGTTTTGTTTTTTACTTTATGTTTTGTGATATTATGATCAATGACATTGTCACTATAAATTAGACAAAAATAAATGTGATGGATCATCCAATCTCAGAATGTTTACTTCTGAGAGTAACTGATTCAACAGTAAAACTTTAATTTATTTTATTTTTCTATAGTGTTGGCTTTGAAATCAAATAAAAGTGAGCAGTGTAATACACTCAGCCACACAGTTATTTTTCATATACATATTAAAAAACCCCAAAACACAACCACCCGCAAGACCCCTTTTTAGACAGACAGCTATCAAAGGATCTTGTGTATTTAATAGAAAAAAGTTACCAGGGCAAATCAGAATCCAAAACAAGAATGACTAAGAATCATATGAAATCATTATCCAGACGTACATTCCTGTTAGTACTATTATGTCTTAAGAAGACAGACATAATATAGTAATCCAAAAGCCAGAAGAAAAATCCCCAAAACACTAAATCAACCCAATCACTGTAACAATAAATAACTGGCACTTTTGTATATAAAATTGACTTTAAAACCTCAAAATATGAGCTGCTGTATGACTTAAGCACTGACATGTAGTCTGAGGAAGAAACCTAATAATAGAGAGTCTGGGGGCTCAGCACTGAAATACCCTTCTTAACATCCTACCATCAAGCTTCATGTGCTTCTGTATTTGCAAATGCGGATTCACTGGTTAATAAATTTTACAGATTATTGCTATACTCATATTCTGTGCTCAACAACTTCTCAAGTATTTTTCCTTCGAAGAAGAAACAGCAATGGCTAACTACAGAAAGTTACAGATATATATATATACACACACCCAAGATCCTCTTCCAGTTTAAGACCACTGCACGTTGCTTGTTCTACATACTATGGGTGGACCATAAGAGACAAAACAAGCACCATCATTATGTAATAACCTACAATTATTTTTATGGCTATTGAATTCCATTCTACCTATGCAATACATAGAATGCAAATGTAAAGCAATAGTACAAATTACAAGCCCTAACAAGGCAGTAAATCTAAACGAAGTCACGCAACGTAACGTGTCTATAAACTTTCCCACCAGATGCAAAAAAGACTTTTAGAGTTCAGAAGCTGTTCCTTTTAACTTGTTTTTCTTCCTTTTTTTTTTTTTTTTTTTAGAAATTTAATGGAAAAAAAAACCCTATTTCTACTCGTCTCAGAATAGCAAATTAGTAGTTCTATCAAATTAGAGAAAAATTCACATAAATTGAGATGAACATAAGATTTAATTTATCAGTAGATGTGTCAGTCCTCTCTTTTACTGTTGCAGTATAAAAATAAAATGTTTAAATATAAGATAACTGTCATCAGAAATACAGTTGATTGGAGATTATGATTCATATTAAGATCATAACCTATAAAAATCATCAGCTGTGCAGAACGAGCTGTTCCAGTTGACAGATCTTATTAACAAATTCTTCCAATAAATTACAGAAAAAGCTGATTTAAAAAATTGATTTTGGCCTTCAGCATATGAAGCTTAAGGTGCTCCTGACACTAACATGTTTTATGTGTTTTTAGTGACTGGTTACTACAAACAAATTATGTTGTCGCGGAAAAAGTGTCCTAATGAAATTTAGTGAGAATGAGGAGAACTGATCAGTTTACAAAATTCAAATACAACATTTTCTGTTTATAAAGTGTACTTTTATAGGGCTTT
Organism: Ceryle rudis; assembly: GCA_033439905.1. Lineage (NCBI taxonomy): Eukaryota > Metazoa > Chordata > Aves > Coraciiformes > Cerylidae > Ceryle > Ceryle rudis. The sequence continues at coordinate 35,800 of JAAGNO010026721.1, read as the reverse complement.
GCTTCCCTAGGTTTGTGGGAAGAAGATATTACAATAAAAGCATGAAAGGGTGACTAATTAGATTGTAGTTTCCATAAGTATTTCTAGAGCTTCACTGAATTATAGCAGTAACACTTTACTCTTAACTCTCCAGTGCCAGCGTGAGTAGATTCTGTGGCAAAGCAGCCGGGCTGACCTATTCTGCAAAACTCTGTAAGGTTAATAATTAGACTGCAGCAGTAAGATAAGCTAAGAAGCACAATGTTTCTATACAGTGCAATAAGTAATATCTTATACTTTTACTGACAGTGACAACTGAAACATCCTGCTAAATAAAAATAAAAGCCAAAACAAAACGCCTAAACCATTACAGTTGACAGACATTGTTTCTTAAGCTATTATGTAAAGCCAGACATTAAAAAATATTTTATCACAAAAAATTCACTATTTTTCTGACTCCACATCATCATAAACTGCCAGAAACATTTAATGACATGAACACCTTTTTATTTCTTATTTTTTGCCTAATTCATTATGCAAGGTCCCCTGCTTGGAGTTTGCATGCTTCTGGCAATAGATGGCTACTCTGACACTAGCCAGACCACCGAGGAAAGGGAATGCTTCCTCCATGGTACTTCATTTAGTACTTTTGGATGAAAAAAAGTAGACAGCAAAAGTAAGCCACAAATTTCTGGGCTAAAAATAAATATTCTTAGAAACAAATAGCAACGACATATCTTCTTGATAAACGTCTTCTACAGGCACAGGTAAAATTTTTTTTCATGGCCTATAGGTCACACAGTTTAGGCTTCAGCTACTGTAAACTATTCTGCTTCAAATGTTGCCAGTACTAACTTGCACAGACTCCCTTCTAATCTAAAATCTCAGTGGCTCATTATAATTGCATGTTAGAAAGTCTGCTTTTAAACTATTAACAGAAGAAACCTAGACAATCTTTGATGATTTGATATTCTGTTTAAGTAATATAATGCCAGTACAATAAGCAATCTAGTGAATATCATACTGACATCTCCTTTTAAAATTTAAACTATTTGCTCCGAATGCTTACATACATCTCAAGATAAGAAACGCATTATTCAATACAATTAAGGAAGTTAACTTTATGCCTCTGTCACTAAGTCTTAAGTAGTATAAGACTAACATCTATGTAAAAGATCTTTATGGAAAGCATGGTCAAAGTATTGTGAATTATGAGAACTACGTATTATTTCAGGATTACCTACAAGTCTTATAAACTGTCAGTTTTCCTACTTGTAAAAGAGGTAAAATGACAGCTCGCACCATAGACATGACAAGCTTCATATGATATACTGGTTCATCATTCCACCCAATACTGAAGACATACATACATTAAGGGAAGATAGTTAAACAGTGTATACTGCATAATCCTCTCTGCTCTTTTGAATTGTAGCTGCCCAGCACAGTGTAAAACAGTCTACTGTAAAAAGATCAATTCAGATATTGACTTTAATTCTTTCTTGCCATTGACTTTGTTACCTTAAGACCTTACACATCAGGTTTTAGTTACGCAGCTATGAACAAAATCAAATGCAGTTTAAAAGTAAAAGAAAATAATATACTTTTTCAGAATATTTAGCACAAAATTATGAGTTAAACAGGAGATGCACTAGTTTTTATACAAATGTATTTGTGTTTTGGTATTCACAGCAATTTAACACAAACCTTAAATGCTGTCAAATAAAACACACTGCTAAATCACAAAAGCAAAGAAACTGACCTGGGAAAAAAAAAACCAAGTCTCATTTGACCCTGAAAATCATTCTTAACTTTTGTTTGTTCTCTAGTATAGTTGATTACTTAAACATACACAAGTATTGCAGTCTTTTCACGGTACTTGGAATTTGGTCTACGTCATAAACAGGAGTTGCACTGAAGTCTTTTAACAGACTTCCAAATGATGAAATCACAGTAAGGAAAAACACAAATACGTTCTTATCTTTCAATTTGAACTTGAGGATAAATGTTTTCCATTGACAGTCTTACACACAACTGTTTGGCCCCTGGCAATGTGTCTAGACAATGTTATTTGTTTCAGTTCTGAAAGTTATGCTCTAGATACAATGGTCATCACAAAAAAGCTCTTCAGAAAAAACACATTTAAAGATTTTTTTTTTTTTTTTAATCTTCTACAAAAAGAAATAAGGTTTGCTTTGCATATTTCCTTTACACTTGAATAACAAGGGATTATTGGAAGGCCACAGCATCATAGCTAAATTGGTCCAAATATTAGCTATTCACCAAGGCACAACAAGCAAGTACGTAAGAAAAGGAAATTAATGTTTTAAAAATTAGAAACAAGACAGTGACAATAATCAGGGCACATCTTACTTAGCCAAAACCTCAAAAAAAAATGTAAATGAGAAAAATACCTAAATGTCAGCATCACTGGCAACATACTCTAAAGTTCACTCATACTGTGCAATCATACTATAGTCACGTAATCCAGTACAATTTGTAAATTACTGAGCTGGCAATACTTAATGAATTATCATTACAATAACACATGTCCCTGTAGCTGACCAAACTACAAAGAATGAAACAAAATTTGGATGAGGCATTTTGGATGCCAAGTCTATTATTATTACTGGGGCATACATGGCATTATCCGTAAAATGGCACAAATGTGAACAAGAGATTGACTCTCAAAACCAGTATACGCAGTGAATACTTCCATTTATAAAGTACTATCATGAAAACTAAAGATGTTGAAACCCACAGAAAAGAATTTAAGCCAAAATGAATGCACTGATTAAAAACCTAACTGCAAAAAATGCAGAGTGGAATAGTAAACAGACACAGATGTAAGGATTTGCCTGAGCCAAAGCCACATTCCTGTCAAATAAGGGAACCTTAAAAAAGACTTAAGTAATGAACCTTGCTGTACTTTGATGCACCAGCTTGATTCTGCAGTTTTTTCAACATTTAAAGTTCTAATTTTTCAAATGGAGGTGCATAAGGAAATAATGTAGAAGTGGGTATGAAGTTCTATGTTCAATTTAAAACATTTATTTTAATGTATAATTTTGTAAAGGAAGAATAATGAAAGGGTGCCTTTTCCCAAATGGGCTTTTACAGCATAAACCAATTCTCTCTGAACAATTCTTTAGCTTGGAAAATAAAGAATGATACTTCTCCTTTCAAATCAAGAAATGTTAAGAAAACTTACAAAAAAAGATTTATCTGATGCAGCCATTACAAGGGTTATTATGTTTCCAAAGAAACAATAACTGAAAACTTTTACTAGAGTTTAAGAATTCAAAGGAAGAGAGTGAAATCTGCATTGCTCTTTTAATTGTTCTTGCTCTTCTTCATATGCTCAGCTATTTTCCTTAATGTACTTAATGTGCACACACATTAAATGAATTTTAAATTTAGGGCAGCAAATACCTTTAAAATAACCTGGTAAATCTGCTTCTCCAGTCCATAACAACCCAACTTATCCTATGCCTTCAAACTTTTTATAAGAAAAGAAGAATACTCTCACCACCATCAGTACAAAGTTGACAGAGTAAGATCATAGAATAATAGAAAGGTTTGGGTTGGAAGGGACCTTTACAGTCATCTAGTCCAACTCGCCTGCAGTGAGCAGGGACATCCTCAACTAGATCAGGTTGCTCAGAGACACACGATTGTACGATTCTGGAGTGTAATCTCAACAACTCCAAGGATTTTGTAACACTATAGACTGTTCTCATAGCTTATAGCCTCACATCTGAATATTGGCTTACTGTACAAAGCTTTACAGTCACATTTATAGTCTGATTACCCACTGATATCAATAAAAATTTCAGAAGAGCATTACAAAGCACTGGGGTACTAGGAGTGATTGATGAAGCAAAAATAATGGTCTTTAAGTATTTCACCAGATTTTAATAGAGGTAGTATTAACATCAAAAAAAGAAGATGGCAAAGTAAGTATAACACAGGTTTCTAAATCATTACAGAGAAGCTACTGCACACAATAAAGCTGGCTACAACATAATTCAAACACATTAAATTTTTCAGTTAAACATTAATCTGTTAATACAGTAACAGACTTCAATTACTGTCTGCTCTTCCACCTTTCAGGGTAATATATTAACAATTATTTCTACTGCATCAATAGATGCTCTGTGTTATACCACCTTTTAGCAGGTAGCACTGAAGGCAACGTAACTGGCACACGTGATGGAAAATAAACTCCTATTTTATTGCAACAAATCAAAGATGTGTTTATGTCAAAAGTCTCATCAAAAAAAAAAAAAGAAAAAAAAAGACACAGCTTAAGAAAAATCAGATTTTTTTTTTATGAATTTGCAGTAGTCAAAACATTATTATTTTAACTCTATTATGCACTAGTTCCAATTCTACCTGCCTTTATATTGCTGTTACGCAAGATGACAATCATATAGCTGATAATGTCAGTATACAAGAAACTAAAGCAGCAAGAGTAAAAATATCCATTCCTGCCACAGACCATCCTCTGTCATAATCCATGCTGGAACTCTTCTATGGTCAACAAACACTAATGGAATAAAATTAAATGTCTCCTCCTGTGGCTTCTCATCCGGACTACCTATCACCTTCCTACCACAGAAAGTTAACCTGTCAGTTTGCATAGCAGAAGTCAGCAGAAGAAAGCTAAGGGTTTCATCAGTAAACTGCCCATCAAGAAGGATCTGCTGTTGTAAAAATGCAGTCTATTACATACAAAAATGCATTACTTTAAAAATCCCAAAGCTAAGAAATTAAGATTTTAGAAATGTCAAAATAAAGGTAGACTGGGAAACTTTGACTCTGCTGCATTCTGTGTATGCCTCTTCACATTACACAATCTATATACGCATGCAAAATAAATACACATTTTCCTTCAGACTAATGAATTGTTCAGTACTCAGGGTGAACAACGCTCCAGGAAGCAGTTGTGTAGCACTGATGATTTATCTACATTATACCAACCTTGCTTAAAGAAGGTGGAAGATGTTTAGTGAACACAAAAGGGAATTACAATGAGGAGCAGTATGTTGTCATACACTGAAACGTGACTCTTCAGAAAGAAAAGCAGAATCTGTCTCTGTCACAGGGTTCCTATACGATGACAGTTCCGTACATAAATCGTACACCACCTTCCAACCTCCAAGTCATGCAGTTTCCCCAGAGACTGAACAGAGGTATTAGACAGACCTGTGACTGAAGCTATTGAACATACTGGGTATGCACTTTTCCAGAAATTCTTGACCAATTAGAAGTTATACCTGGTAAATACAGTACTTGGATTTCCAGCAGGAACACACAGCATGGTTCACGTGAGACATTCACAGCCTCCTTTTTTCCACAGTCTTTCAGAAGCAAACCACAGCTATCCTGTAGTCCAGGTAAACTGTTGCTGCATCTCACTTCTCAATGTCACCCTTCCTGAAAAGGCTTTGTCCAAGTCTCTGACATCTGATCAGAAACATTCCCATCAAGTGAGAAGAGAAGGCCCTGATGAAAGACAGCGGCTGGGAGAAGGGATGCTACCATGAACGCAGGAACAAACTGAAAATACCTGGATGCTTTCGAGAAAGTTCGGAGTGGCTCATTACTAGCAGTCCACAGAAGGTAAAGAGATCATAAGATACCAATCTCACACTACAACTGAAAATTTCAGTCAGGTTATAGTTGTGCCTGCCTTTATTTTCATGGTTCTAGCTTGAGACATCTTACTTGGAGTAACACTGAAGATTCACACTTGCATTTGTGATCTAACAATAGCTGAAGACACTTCTAACAATAAGATGAAGAGGAGGTAAGTGGGATCTATACTGACACTTTCATCTCAACACAGTAGTTGCTAAATATTAAGTAGCTAATCTTTCCAAATATTTAAAAGTAAACGGCTGAGTAAGGAAGCAGACATGCAGTTTAAAGGAAAGATGCGTGTTGGTAGCATCAGCTGACTCAAACGTTGTCTGCAGTAGAAGTTCTGGCACATTGTTCTGACAGTAATGATAGAGAAAATACAGATATCTCACTGCAGTCTTTCAATAAAGTAACAGTGACCTTATGATGGGCTTCCACAGTACCTCCCTGAAAGAGCGACTGTCCTGCTGTGAAAAAACTTCATTTGAAATTATCCCACATTGGTAGTTTGTCACAGGGTTCTTCCCCCCGAACCCACTTAGTAAATAAAGAAATACTTTTTTCTAACTCACATCAATACTGTATAGTCCTACTTTCTAAATTATTTGGTCAAATTAGCGTTCATTGTAAACAATGAAGCAAAGTAATCATCAGTACTTTCAGTTTGTGTCATGAGCTTTTTCTCCCTGTTATAAAACAGTATCTATGTAGTTTGCTTTTCTGCTTCTACTATCAAGATTACTGGTACAGTTGGACTGTTCATTAAAAAACTCAACACTTACATAGCATGAAATTCCACAGACTCATATAAAAGGTTTACCTGGAAATATTGAAATTTATTCCCCAAGATAATACGGTCAAGAATTTGATACTTGCTGTCTAAAAACCCAGAGTATCTGCACTGCAAGCTATCTTCTACAACAACCCAAATCCTGCAAGGTCCTTTACAGAGCTAAGTGTGTATTCACTACCTGGGAAAACAACACGCAAAACAACAGTAGGTCTGATAACACCTTTCCAAAACACAATCCAATCAGGTTTAAAAATGGTGGACTTACAAACTCTTGGAAAGGTGGGCAAGAAAGTCAAAATAGTTATTAAGACTATTTCAATAATTCTACTCTCACAAATACTGTCAACTTAGACAATCATTTTACCTTGAGAAGGTATGTAGGAATATTGCTGAAATCTACAGGCAACTTCAAGAGGAAGCGAGCTGAGAATTCTCCAGTCTGTGGAAAAAAGTTAACACTAATGAGACCTTAACCAGAAAGACATGTAAAAGCTCATACCAAACAAAAAGGTTGAGATTTAAAACATTTCTCAGTGGAATAACTGAAGAGGAAAAAAAAAAAATAAGTGTACAGATTTCACAGATGTCATACAAGAAAACACCTTAAAAAACATAAAACATCACTGCCAGTAAGTCAACAGCAAAAAGTAGTCAGAATATAACAATGTGCATAACAAAAATCAGACTGTACTTTGTTATGCCCTAAATATAGATGTATCTTGGCTGTACTCATTTCCGGACAAAGGTACAATGAGACCTGAAAATGGTCTGAAAGCAAAGCTAAACACCTGACAATTTTGTAAGAGCATGCAGATAAAATGAAGGCATCTTCACAAACATTTGCACTGAGTAAGGTGACAAGGTATCAAAAGTGTCCTCTGAATAAACACAGACAAAAGACCTACAGTGGAGTTTATATAATTTGTTTTCAGAACTATGTGGCTCTTAACACCTAGACTACTGTTTACTGAAAATTTGCCAAGCACCCCCTACACATTGCTCTTTTTCATGCATAAAGTGTATGCAAAGGAAATTGAAAGGATTTCCTTTCTGTTTCATACACTTCCTTAAAACCAGACTTTGTCCACCTGGCTATGAAGCAATGAAGTCGGCTCTTTTTGAAAAACAAACGCCTGCCTGATTTCCTCCATATTAATTTTTTGTCATCTCTATTTTTTAATTCAATAAAGTAGCCATACAGCCGTACAAAAATAAGGGTGCTTTGAGACCAGGTAGCAAAACTTCTTCCAGATTTTGCACTGCCCCATTTTTGCATACACATGCTACTTAAGTTATATGATGACACACAATTTTTAAAAACAGGACTTCACTTTAGCAGGCAAAGGGTTGAATCAAAGCTGTGTGAATATGCTGCTTTCCTTCTTCCTCAGTAACATATATCTACTATGTCAGTGTTTCCTGAATGTAGTTACCTGTACCTAATTTTCACTTCAATATTTCCCATGTTTTGCATATCCAGACAAGGCAAGAAGAAAAATAATTTAAATAAGCAGTGTACAATATACAAATTTTAACAAAGTGAACATGAATCTATGGTGAATGAGCATAATGCGATTCTCGTTAACAGGGTGAATCTATACTAGATCATCTTCATTATGTATACTGCTATACCTTGTGGCAAGCAAAAGTAATAGGTCTGTAATAGGTCTGAAATAATGGAAACATCCTTTCTACAAAACGCAGCAGTGAGCCATGGAAAAGATGTAGAGAATCTTGACAGTGAACAGGTTACCTGAGATGGTCCAGATGGTGTCTATATACACCTAAGGATAGAGATCCCCCAATCTCTCTGAGCAACCCACGCCAGCACTCAGACTCCTCAATACTCAAGGGCTTATTATCCACAAAGATGTCAGAAGGGCACGTTTTGGGCCACTGCTTTACCATATGTAGTAGATGTTATCATAAGAACTCCACATAGCTAAGAGGACAGCTTGCCAAAGGCTACAACTCTTCAAGAGGAAAGTGCTCAAAGTCAACTGTACTGATACCAACAATTTTCCATATATCTTTGCAAAACAGTCAGTACTTAGTGGTGCTAATCCATAAATTGTTTTGATCCCACTGTAAAAGAATACATAAAGGTTGTCACTGGCCATATACCACCAGACCACAAGCCTCCATAACAATGGACCACATCAATTGCTATGCATATTGATTCAGAAAGGAACTGGCTGAATAAAATACTGAAGGAAACCAGCTCACCAATGCACAAGCCTCTCTGAGAAAGTACCAGAGGTCAAAGCCAATGTCTTTCCAAAATGAATGGTAAGCTGCTAAGCAGGGCAGCTGAGGAATCTAAGTGATTGATAAGAGTATTATTTCTGTGGTACTGACATGAAATAAAACCAAGAAGGGAAAAAAAAAAAAAATCTACAGAACTGGATTCCTTCAATTATATTATGTCTCAGTTTTGCAGACTTCACCCCAAGCAACTAAGCACAGATAGACAAAGATGCCGTATTCAGCAGATATAGAAAACCAGTGATAATATCAGTGCCGATTGGTTTCTTGGTCTATATATCAGTCACGAATATGTAACTCATTCTACCTTCCAGTCACTAAACAAGAAAAAAAAACAAGCTCTCAAATGCAATCAAAATCTTTAAATGGTACCTTGCCAGTTATATCATTTGTCAAAAGCCTTTGTGTGACGTTAGGTTGTAAATAACCCTACTGCCAGCTAGCTCAGAACTGCCCTTAAAAATTGTCCCTGGTAGTCACACAATAGAGGCAAAGCAACTGCATATAGAAACACTACACAGCAAAAAGTGAGCATACATTAAATTAAAGCTAGAGTCTGAAACCTCTCCTGATGTAACTACTTGTGAGGATAGATGCTAACTTTATGGTGCTGTATTACTTAAGTATGCAGAAAAAAAATCACTAACTTCTTGTGCATGTATAGCATGAAGACCACTCTGATGACAGTCAGGGTACTCGCCTTTTATTTAGGGTGAAATGGATATTATGGACAATGCTTCTTGGGACTTAACTTCCAAAAAAGGTCATACAACTTTTGTCATAAAATCTAGAAAACTCTTTCTGGTAAAATGCAGGGTCTGATGAATTGGGATGGCAATAGAACAGAAGAATGGCCTCTCACCAAAACATCATCTGCTCCAAGATGTGGAAATAAAAAAGAACTTGCAGTCTAGATCTTTCATGCCATTCAATCAGCATTCTTTTGCAAAGTATTACTTCCAAAATTGTTCTGGATGGGCAGGGAGCAGTCCCTGTCCATGGTGCTCATCCACGCAACCCCAACCCGCTGGTCGCAGGCAACAGGTCAAGTCAGATGAACTTCTGGCCACAGTACTAAGAGACTAGACAGTTAACAGGCATCTGTATCAGCTGGTACTCTGCCAACATGAAGCTACTAAGCTAGGTGACCGTTTATCTATTTGTTGTACATCTTGGGAGATCACTTCAGGAAATTGGGGATACTGGACCAAAGGTATAAAAGCAAATTTCTGTTCCATCTGGGACACAGGACTAATTCAGGCCTCCTCTTCAAAGTTTTTTAACTCATGCACTTAAGATGGCTGTTTACATAACACTGTGCAAGGTTCATTCACAGACAATTATTTCAGAAGTCTGCTGAGCTACTATTGATTCCTGAGAGATGGCAACAACATGAATTTCCATGACTTCTAGGCAGAAGAGATAACAAGCAGTTTACTGCTTGCTTTACAGATAAAGGCTCCTATTAAAGGCTCCTATTGCACTGATCTTCAAGACTAACAAGACAGTTGTAAAGGACAGCAAGGAGAACTATACAAGTTAGTTTCATACTTTTGAGTTTTAGGAAACTCATAAACAACTTTTTGTCATGTAGATATCAGGTTCATAGAATCTCCAAACAAGACTCAGAGTCATCTTGACAGAGAATGTAAACTTTGAAAGCAAAGCATGTGCTACAGAAACCTCAAATAGCTCTGCAATGATTAGATTTACCTCAGAAGGTATTTAAGATTTATTTTACTGAAACAGTTTTAACTAAGACAGCATTTCAAATGCAAAAAGAATGGTTTTTATTCAGTCACCAAAGACTCAAGGAAGATTCAAAAGGCTTGAGTAGATATGGCTTTCCTATTAAAAAAAAAGGCAAAAAAACACCTAGTTTCTACAATATTCAGTAGAATTTTGGCAGCTGTCAAAAATTATGATAAAATCTCAGTACTGTTCAGAAAGCCTTCTGCATTTCAATAAACCAGTCCAATGGTATTTACAGATGTGGGAAGTTGTTTGTGATGTGAGCTACAGACAATAACATTTAAGAACAAATTAATTTCAATGAAATACTTTGACCTATAAACATAAAAAGAGATCTGAAATTCTCTGCTGAAGAAAATTTTACTTGGCTTAAAATAAAAAAAACCTAGATGACTTGTCTAAGAAAATAAAAACAGATTAATATAACTACTGTGATTTGTAAACTAAACATCATTGTGTCACTTTTAACTCAAGGATGATTAAGTGACATAAAGCTGAATTTTAGGAATAAAATTTATATGAAGACTTGGTTCTACAAAATCACTGCTCTAGCCCATCTCACCTCCTGTCCTGAAGAAAATTAGATGGTTTGTTTTTTTGGTTTCTTTGTTTGTTTTGGTGGTGTTTTTTTTTCCCCTCTCTAGGCTCCCAAAACAACTCATCTCAGCTTAGACAAAAGCCACAGAGATATAGGCAGCTGCAGCTACCAATGAAATCAACTTTACTGCAGTGTGGAATCACACCTTAATACATCCTACCCCTAAGCAGGCAGATCTGCCAGGGCAAAGTGTCATACCAACACTGTTCTTCTGCCTCAGATCTTCAGAGCTAACTCCAACTTCCATGTAACATTGTACTATTCCCTGCATATACAGGCTTTTCAACAGTTTTCAAAGTTTTCATCTATATTATAGGAGAACTAACATCAAGTTGAAAAACAGCTACTCACCTGGAAATATGGTTCAACAAAGGTAGTGGAATGACAGGAATGCACAAAACGGGGGGTATGGAAAGTGAACTGGAGTGAAACAGAAGTTTTCTCCATTGGAACCATAAAGCATGCTGATCCACAGAAACAATTCAACTTTTCCAAGGCAAGAGTTGTATTTATTAAAATGAAAGGATCACTAAACACAATTTAGCAGAAATATTCTTAATATCTTACCCAGTTGTTTTTTTTGCCAGCATAGATTTCCATGTTTTCTCCATACTGGGGCTCTTCAAGTAAAGTCTGATATTCAAACATAAGACGAGAGCTCTCACGCAATCGGCTGCATTGAAATTGGTGATACTGCTGCACGAGCTCTTTTACAACAAGCAGGAGGCATTCAGGGTTTGAAGGATTCCAAGAAGCTAAATTCTGTTAAGTTAGAAAAAACAGAGACCAAAACTATTTACTACTAGAGGCAAATATGCATGTGGAAGCTTTGTGACAAATATAAACCATAATATTAAATGCAAAGGTTCTGTCATGCTTTGGAAGAAAACCAGGTCAAACAGCAAAAGTAAACCTTAATATCAAATAAGAGTTCATATAGGGGCCTACAAGACAACTGCTAAGAGTGCTACTACCAGGCATAAAGAGGCCCAAACTACAATTCCCTAAAATTAGACTGTTGCATCTGAGAACTTGAAATGTTTGAATTAAATATTGAAACTGTTATGAAACACGCAGGGATCAGGTAAGTACAACCGTGCGGAGTACCCAAATCAAAAAGTAGTCAGACAAGTGAATAAGCCAAATTAAAACTGGCTACAGAAACTACTCCGCTCCACTATTCAAACAGTGGATATAGTATGGACTGTGATGGAGCAAATGGGTTCTCTTCTGTTGCCTCAGCCTTGTGCTTTACTTCACCTGGATTGTCTCTTCACTAAAGTTACCTTGACTCATCCCCTTAACACAAATGCCATCCATACACAAGATTGTACAGTTAACATTAAGATCCTTAGAACTGGCAAAGATGTTTGCATTTTACTGCTAAGTGAAGATGTAATATAGTAGGCTTCACGTGAATTACTTATCAATATCTGAATTCAAAGTAGGTACAGATGGCATGGTTACTTTTGTCCTGGAAGTTGCAGACATTTCATAGACAAATTATATGCATAATTTACATTCTTCAGCAAGGACAAAACCAATTCTTAGCCCTTTTTTTACCTCTTCAGTGGAAAAAGTGCTTTGGTATGCAGCATTTTCCACAATGAAAAGGCAGAAAATATTTTTATACTTTCAAGTAGCTATCTTAAGACTGCCTTGTATTGAAACACATAAATTATGTTTCTTAACCTAGCTTAAGTAAACGAATGAAGCTGGATAAGAAACATTTACCCTAAAATATACCAGCTATTCATATTTTCTGTAACACCAAAATGAATACATAAAAGTGAACAGGTTATACAGAGAGCTTGCTGAGTCTCCATCCTTGGAGCTACTCAAAATCTGACTGGACAAGGTCCTGGACAGCCCATTCTATCTCAGTCTGCCGGGGCTGGGATGGGTGAACTAGATGATCTGCCAAGGCTCTTTCCAGCCTTAGCTACTTTTTCATTCTATGAAGAGGTTTACAAAAAACTCAAACTGAAACAGAGTATCTTATCAGGGTGAGACTCCACAGTTTTGACCTGAAAAGAAATTAACAAGCTGTCTACAAATTTTATCTTCTGATGCTCTGGATAAGCAGATAGAAAGCTTAATCAGCTATACACTAGGCACCACAGCTTCAGCTCTACAGTGAAATCTATTTGTAGCCTAATCTCTAACTATGCAGTTATTTATGCTAAAAAGGCTTATAATTTTTATTATCTCTGATGACTGTAGTTCATGATATATCCCCTTGGAATGGTTTTACACAGACTTCAGTAGATGTGAATGATGGCTTAATATCTCAAGCGTTTCCCTTTCCACAACTTTGTATTTGTTTCTCTCTAAAGTCATATATATGAAGATGTTATCAAACAATTTCTCATTTTCAGCATCATCATTTAAAACATACGAGTCTAATTTATCACTGGAAGTAACATTAAGTATGTAAAGCTTCCTTGAAAATCTTGCTTTAAAAAAAGCCTACTACAGCAATTTTATCTCAAATCTTACCAAACTGTGCTTTTCCCGAAGTTTCTAGTTCTAGAGAGAACAATTTTAAGAGCATCTCAGCCATATTCTACCCATCTCCTCCACCCCTTCTCATTTAACAGCTACCAGAGAGGCAAAGAAATCTGTGTATGCACTACATACATACAGGAAAAAATGAGACAAAACTAAAAGAAATACCATTTAGAAATACAGTCCTTTTTCTATCTCATAAACATGAGTTTTGGACAGACTTTCACCAACATGACTCAAGATTTTTTGAATGACTATGGCTGGCAATGCTGCATTAACTACCATCATTCAGATTATTAGGATGAAAAACATGCATTCCTGTCACATGAAAATGGTTGGGGAAAACAGTTTTGGAAGGTGGTGCTCTCATTTTTCAGAGACAAAGAGGTTGCTCTTGCTTTGATAAAAAAAAAGAAAACTTACAATAACTCGGAGTGTGGATTGAGCACTTAGAGGAACACGTACCTCTAGAGTACAGATTTGAAAAAGACCTGATGTTTACATAATTTACAGATTCACCCAAGACTGACAGGCTCAGCTTCAGAAACAAAACAGGACATAAATGCTGATGACGATCTGCTTTGTTTTACATGGTTGAATGAACAATTCAATGAACAGTTACAGGATTACACTGTACTCCTCACTACGATTCTGGTAGAAGCGACTGCTTAGCATGGCTAAGATGCTGTCCTTAAATCTCTGCCTTTAGAAAATATCACAATGTCACAGATTTCATATTTGACCATGGCTTAAAATTTAGGTTTTTTATCTCCTAGACAGTAAGAACACCTATAAAATGGGAATATTATCATTGTGATATCTCAAAAGGTAAACTACATGCCAGAGTAATTCACGAATAGGTGAGATACTAACACAGTTCATCTAAGTTCCTCATATACATACTACAGAGTGAATAAAAGCCTTGTTCTACCTTGTCTGCCATCTGCGGCTGGCAATTGATTCCCAGCTTGAACTCATTTAAACTTACCTGATTCTACAAACTACTACTACAAAAAACAAAATCCATCAGGTAGACAGCATCTTCTAGGAAACACATTTTGTATCATGCAGCCTGAAATCAGACTGTGCATAACCTTAAATTTCCTGTTCCCAAGCTGCTGCTCAAATAAAGCATTTCCAGAAAGCCAGAGGATGTAATATGCCTGTATATATTGATATCAGCCAGACAAGTGGGAATAACCTTTCCTCCTAATGACATTGGTATAACACAATAGAAATGTTCTGTCAAAGGAAATGACCAACAATATTTTAATAACTGACCTCAATGCAAGTGAACCTTTTGATAACATTACGCTACAGAACAAAAAAAGAGTGAGAGGAAATCCATTGTCATTTGTACAGCATAGACCTAGAGTACTGCTCTCTTCAAAGAATTCAAGAAGACTGCATCAAAACAGTCTTTATGCTGTTTTGACTTAAAAACTACAGGAATTAAAATTAATTATTTGACTGTAGGATCCTTATTAAATATCTTTCATTCAGTAACTAAAGACTCAAAATCCGAATCAGTTGCAAAAACAAATCACCTAGAGAAAAATTCAACTACCCATACAGATCAATTACAAAGGATTCTCACTGATGAAAGAGCAAATATAAAATGGTTACAAAAATTTTCTGAAACACAGTTCTGATTTAAATAAACATTAATTTCTTTAGAATTATATTATTTGGTCATTATTTGGCAGGTGGCCATTACATTTTGTTAACTTTGCAAAAGTGTTGTTCTTTTCAGAATATCTAAATTTATAATTTTTAACACAAACACTTCTGAATACAATGACATACTTATGTATGAAATTTCTTTTTACATAACTTTGTGTTGCTTATTTGCCTTAAGCACTAGGTTCATTCACCTGAAAATACTTTTAAACCATTTTGTTGCCACCCACTTTCAAAAGTATGTCAAGAAACTGAGAGAACAATGTAACACATATTAAACCATACATTCTTTAATCCTCCTATTTCTGAAATCAAAGTAAGCAACTACCAGTAACACACATTGCTATAACCCAGCTAAAGCAGAATTTGATGCATATCAAGTTGATCCCTTGTAGAATGTCTTAATCACTACAATTTCAGCATTATCACAAGTCTCCTGAGAACATGCAAGGATTTGTCACTTCAGTCAGAGTAGTGTCCTTGCAACAGTAAATTGACCTCCTTTAGAGATAAAGGATCTTCTAAATAAACGTTATTTATCAATGTAGTAATGTATTCACCATTAGACTTTGGAAATTGTTTTAATCAGCAAAATATGAAACTAAAGGCTTTGCAGCAAAAAGAAGTAGTAGCCTGTGTGCTTCATTTTCTTACTGTTTGCCTGAAGGCTGCGTTCCAAACCTAGCCAATACAGATTTTAAGAAACAGTAATTCAAAATACTTAAAACATTAGAAGAACAGAGTGAGCTTCCAGTATTTCTGTGTTCCATGGCTCCAAGTTTTGCCATAAAACTCAGATCTTGCGTAAGAATTATGCTCTGAATGCAACTTCAAAATCATGAGTTTTAGTTGTTATGGCTTCAGAAAAAAACTGGATATATAAAAACAGACATAACCACATAACTGTTGAAAACTGGCACGTATGAAAAACCCAATTAAAAAAAATAACCAGCAAATATGTGTACAGGAAAAGACTTGTTGCTTTCTGTGAACTGCATCAAAATCTCCTTCTGCTCTGCT
This sequence comes from Ceryle rudis, assembly GCA_033439905.1. NCBI lineage: Eukaryota > Metazoa > Chordata > Aves > Coraciiformes > Cerylidae > Ceryle > Ceryle rudis. The sequence goes on along the minus strand of JAAGNO010026721.1, from coordinate 19,562 downwards.
CACCAGGACCTTCAAATTTGTCCCTAACAAAATTTATATATTCAAATAATTTTACCAAAATTACATGCATGCTGAAGAGAGGTTTTTTCATCTGAAATTGCTATAAAATTGCTACTAAAATGAATTCTGTATTAAAAAATGGGCATACTGACTGGGGTACTGACAGACTTGAATTACATATTTCGCTCAATAAATCTTTTCAAATTTGAAATAATATTTCTATAGACTTTCAGAGAGTTAGTCAAATTTTACAGAACAATCACTAATGCATTTAAAATAAAGAAATTCAGACTTGGACCTAATTCCTTGTGTTCTTTGTCAACAGATAACTTTAAGGGATCTCTACAGTGCAAACTATGTTACTCAGAGGTTAGACAGCTAGACTGAAAGTGGCCCAATGTACAACATAAAAGCATGAATCAATTCAGACTGTGTATATGCAACTAGTTCTGAATTCATGTTCATCTTGTACAAAGGCTTATATGTACTTGTCACATCAGTTATGACCATTTTTATTGTTACAAGCTTTTCAGCGTATCATGGAAGAACTTGCCTGTCATTTCTGAGCACACATATGAAGACTCAAATAATTCTCTTCTGTCTAGACACTGGTCTCATGTATGTCCATAATCTCCACCAAAACTAGGATTAACTCCACACTTTAGAACTCAATTTCAACCTTTTAATTGGCTTTTGGCTCGGTCATATTGCAATTTGTATAACTTTCATTTTCTAAAAAGGTAAACTGCTACCTCATTTTAAAGAGTTTATTTTAGTAGCAGGTTTAGTAGCATCAGAAGATTACTACAGATTTTCTTGTGGACACAAAAGCCTAGTAATGTTATTTGTGACAACTGGCTAATGCCCATTTTTCCAACTAGGTAATGAATTCAAAATAGTCTACAGGAAAAGTAATGGAATGAGAACTTCCATGTGATAAAGACCAGACTCCAGAAGCATTGTTGCCCACACATTTGTAGCTACTGTCATGCAGAAGATGGCAAATAACTATTTACTTATCTATGAGTAAGCAATTAAACAGAAGGAAGTTGAATATTCTTTTGCAGCAGAAGCTTCCCTGACGACTGTTAACATTTTTCAATATTGGACCAAGTTTCAGAAAAAAGTCTTTTACAAAATAGTTAACTAGACCTTAGAGTAAATAACCAATAGCACGTTCATCAGCTAACTTTGCCCACCACCTCACCCTGTGCGACAATATAAACAGAAAAATAATATTGTTATTATACAGAGACTGGTAGACCATAGGCATCCATTCAACTGTGTTTACATTTGAGAAATCCAAAGTGATTCAGATCTCTTTTGAAGATCTGCCAGGTATTAAACAAACTCAAAGAGCTAATTTTCACTAAGAAGTACAACCCCACAGATTTTGTTGGAGTGTGAAGTCAATCCTCAAATTCCCTGGCTCTTGATCCTGTCTCCCAGCAGTTTGAAAAGGAAAGACTTTTGGACCATCAGGCACGACCAAAGTGTTGAGAAAACGAATTCACTGCAAGTATGTATAAAGAAGCAAGAATAAAAATATTATAAGGCCACCCACAGAGTGCAATTTAAGCCATTTCAACAATAACTCATTTAAATGAATAGCAGTGACACCAACTGGATATCAAAAAGAGACAAAGAACATTTGCAGCCAGACCATATCAGTTTTAATGAGATCTTCTTAGAGGTGAGGCAAGTGAAAACCCCCCACAAAGTAGCATCTTATCCCTACTAGCAAAGACATGCAGAATTTAGCTTTCCAAAGTAGCCATACTATTCAACTTTTGGCAAAGAAATCACATTTAAATTTTGTTCTGGAACATTCTGTGCTCTGCAGTCCTTCCTTTATCCTTCCAAAAAGCTAATCAAGAACCTATGTAAACTACTCAGTGTCTGTGACTACCTATTCCCCTTTTTCAGAACACAATGCACCTCGTGTTCCACAAGCAGCTAATTCATAGCCTCCTTCACAGGTTATTGCTTATTTCATAACTCCAGGCAATGTCTGCAGCAAACTATAGTTCTACGCTATCAGAAAGAAAATACGATAACAATTTCTAATTGATCTGAAGTTGTTTTTCTTTGAAATGTGTTTAAATACCCAGGTTGCCAGAATATCTTCCAGGAATGTGATTTTAAAGAAGACAGATTGTAACTGTTTTTCCTGGCTATACTACAGGAAACAACATCGAGATCTTATTTTAAGTCAGTGCACTTTTATATTTCTAAGCAAGAAATTAACTTTCACGAGAAAATGTCAGTAAACAAAACCTCCCAAGCCTGTAACAGTGGTAATGCATTTCTATAGCATCTTTCATCCAGAATTATCATAAAAAATAATGTAAGTACAGATTTGCATTTTGTTTTTATCTCTGCACACCACATGCACACAACCTTCATCCTAGAGTGGCTTGAAATCAGTACCAATGTAAGTTTTTACCTGAAATGAGAATGGTCATACTGTGATATCAACACTTATGCTCCATATAAATACATAAGAGATATGAGTCCAGTGGTTACAGCATTAGTACAGAAACTGAGATATGTAGTTTCAGTCCCTGCTTTGCTCTAGTCTTCATGGGCCACCGTGGAGAAATTGCTCACAGAAAAAGGCTCACAGGATACTTATCTCACAGGATAATTATCTGCCATATGCTCACATCTTTCTATCAACAGATATTTTTTACAGTATTTGCAGCGCTGGAGTGTTTTAACAACTCCAAAGGCTTCAGTTTCTTAGCAGCCAGCACTTAAAACATCCTACAGGCTGCAGTTTCAAATCAATCACTGTAAACCTACATGCCATCTACTTGTCATCCTATTTTCACAGGTTCTTCATATCCCCCTCCCCCAGTGAACCACTGGAACAACTTTCTGGAGTGATCTGCTTGAAATGATCATTTTTGGGCACAAGCAAATATCAAAACTTAACATTTCATAAAAACAGTTCAACTCAGGAGCAGTTTTGTCATGTCAAATACAACCAAAGAATTTACAGACTTTGCATGCTCTACTAGCTATAATGGATAACAGATAAAAAGTTTGTATAAAACAAAGCTTCAGATAGGCTGTATGTATTTTATTTTTTTTTATTTTTAGAGAGACGCTGTGGAAACTGTAAGCAGAAATTATAATAGCTTATAAACACTTAGCTGAAATCTCATACATACTAAGAAATTAATTCTGCTTTCAGAAAAAGACTTCACATTTTGTATAAAATTGTTTTCCCTATTTTCTTCCACTGGCTACACAGTGTGATTCTTGACTAATGATCCCATACCCAAGGCGACTCCAAAATACACCCCAGCAAAGCTGACACACAGAGAACACTCTTCCGCATTCACCTGGAATAAATGCACCACTACCTCTCCAGCACCATTCCCCTAAGAAAGGAATGAACCCAACTTCCAAAGGTTACTATTGAATTAGTTCTATGTCCTACTGTAAAGGCAGTTAAGAGATAACTGATCTTTGTGTGTTAAAGGTGCTCTGGAGATGCAGAAACAGTGAAGCTGAGCCTGGTAGAGAATTTTAAAGTTGTGTACTCTTCCTGAAAAACTCTGCCTGTTTCTCCCACAGAGCTCTCTTATAAGATAATCAGACCCTTAAAAGCTACAACTGCCTAGTATCAAAAAAGAGAGAGAGAGTATAATGCTATCTAATTAATCTAAAGACTTGGCATGCGTAAGTATTTCTTGTCCTACTTTGCTAAGGGATTAGAGTAAGTTTTGTTCCTTTCCAGACCTCCCAGTACACCTCTTTCAGAAAGCAGATGGTACCTTAACCTATTCTGAGAAGGAATTTCTTAATTCTCTCAGCATGTATAAATCCTGGGACAGGGAAACCAATGCACTAACCATTAGCTAATCCACATGAGTACGCAGCATTTTTTCGTCTTGGGAGTCTGTTACCAGAGGCATACGCACTTAACTAGGCATGGCAAGTAAAAGAAACAAAGCATGAAGGGAGACAAGATTAATTTTAACACAAGAATACACACATTCATCTTTTACCTAAAGATTTACTCATCATGCACTGAAGGTAGCATGAACAGGCAACCAAGTCCTCAGACACCCTGTGGACCAGGGAAGAGACCACAATGTTAATGTTTTATCTCAAGAGTCCTTTTTAAAATAGCAAGTGTTTCACTCTTATCAGTTCTTGGGGTTTTGCCTTTCCCATCAAAGCAAGTAATTTCAGATACAGCACAGAAGCAGAACCTTCATAGCTAATATTTTGGACAGCATCCACTAATATTGCTTGAGCATTTATTATTGGGTGGCACACACAGAACTGTTTTCTTTAACCATTTTTCCCTCTCCCAAAATCCCATAAATTTAAATTGATATAACACATTATGGATCTCACTGGCCAAGCAGCATTTCCATCTTTATTTTCACATTTGTACTACAAGAGAGTTTATAGGGCCTTGAAAATAATCACTAATGAAAACATTTACAAAATACCATTGTGAAATCATAAGACACAGGGAATCAAAATTATTTCTCTACTACCAGGCAAATTAATGCAAAGTAGTTATGTCTATTCAAAAAGAGCATTATAAGAAAAGAACCACTCATTTGGTTCCTTTATGGAAGTAAAAGCTGCATATCTGGGAAGACAGGTGCATGGCAAAATTAATGTAAAACTGTGAACACTAATACTGGAAACAAAAGACACAAGACGTTGACTAAATCTGAACTATATTTCTGTAGTGATCTGTAGTTAAAAGAGCAGATATGTCTGATGATCTGAGACAGACCACAGCAAAGGAACACAGACACAGAAGTAAAGAATGAGTAAAACAAAGAGAGTTTTTTGAAACAAATACAGGCAGAAACTTAAACCAGCAAAAAGAAAAGAAAAAAAAAAAAAAAGCTTGCACCCTCATCCATTTGAGGAAAAAAATGGATCCTTTGAAAATTACCCAGAGTACAGACACTTCTTTGCACCAGCTATATCTTCTGGAGGAAAGAACCTGCAGGGTCCCAAATTTAAACTAATCCTATTGGAGAAAAGTACAATTATAAATTACAACAGAATTCACAGTCTAGAATTTAATCAAATATGAAACTGCACTATCAGACAGAATGATTATTTCTAACTGACCTTCTCTAATCAGTTAATTTAAAAGTCTGTTCTCCTTGCATATTCATAAGCAATGACCAATTTTCTCTACAGAAAAATGAATTACCATGGCTCAACAACTTGAATTCAATGGGCATACCACACTGAATTTAAATGTATTGTCACTTCAGGAAGACTGTGCTAGATTTGATTATTTCTCATTTTTAATAGGGGGGAAAGAAAAAAAAAAAAAAAGAAAACCTTGTAAATGTGTTTCTAGAAAGCTAACAAGCTGTTGCCTTCAAGCCAAGACATTTCTTACTGTTCTAGAATTCTTGTGAGGAAGTGGAGTGTATTGTGCCAGTACCATTACACATTAGGGACAGAATCCTTTAGTTTTTTTGCCAGTTTTTGGATTTTAATAAAACATTGCTCAAGTAAAGTATGATTATATTTTAATTAACTGAAGCAAAAATTAGTCATTACTACATTATCAGTTTGCTGATTCATATTAAAGAATAATCTATACCAAGATTATCATTGCACTCTCAGACTTCCAAGTAAAAGACGTGCTGCTTTCCTGTGTCTGGCTTGGGATATCCAACTTTATGTTTTTGGTTAAAACTAATGATGAGTTGAAAGTCAACGAGCAGCTGGAATTCATTATACCACCCTTACCACTAGCAAGGTCTTTATTTCCTGTGAAGCAGGTATATTATATATACATATAAATACATGAACACTTTTAGACATTAGTGTCTGGTAATTGGCAATCTAAAGTTATGTCAAAGCACATATTTTCCCTCCAATATGACACCATCCACCTGAAGAGTCTTTTTTTTTTTTTTTGTTCAATCCTCTTTCTTCCTCAGATAAACACTAGTGATAACAAAGAAAGTTGTACATCTTGGAAGAAAAAATGCTGCCTATCAAAATAACAGGAAGAGACAACGAAGGAGACTGGTGAATTGCTAGATCAACCTGACTGGCCACAAAAAAAGCACTGCTGACAGACAGAAGCACTCACAGTGTAACGTACAGAGAAAATCTGAGCAAGTTCCAAGGTTTCCCCCAAGCATTTTCTAATACTATCCTCCTCACAAAGTCTAGAAATCTCTTTAAGAGAAAATGAATAACAGTAATACTAGATGCAGATGTCTTTGAAACAGGTACTAGCAGAATTATCAGGCCCAGCTCCTTAAGTAAGAGGTGGTGAAAAGTCTCTGAAAGTGGTCAAAGTCTCTGAAAACTGAAGATTATAAATAATCAAAACACATTTTGGCATATAAAGTTGACATGACTAAAAAAATGAACACACAAAAAAATGTGAATATAAAGAAGTTCAAAAATCTTCTGCTAAAATGCAGGATCCAGTCTTGCATTCTGCTTCACTTAGTTTCCCCAAGTTCAACCAAAACCAAAGTAATTTAAGGCTTTCAGTACAAGAGTAGTATGTTAGGGGTCTAAGAATGAAATCTTCCACTGCCATTCCAAAGCAAGCAGAAGAGACAGTAATGTTAAACCAGCTTGAAATTACCCACACATTTCCCAACCAAAAAGAACCCACTGCTGTGATTTTAAAGTCATGTTCTGAAAGTCATGCTCACTGCTTTTCTGTAGGGGCTTTCATGCTAAAACACGTAACACCTGCATCTTTGCCAATACTAGTGCAGCCAGACTTTTGAGAATAAAATAGTTCAAATGGCATTAGCTAATATAAGGGGTGTTTGGGCTTTTTTGTAGCTACTGTGAGCATAGGAACAACTGTTGCTGTTAAACATCCATCTCATACACCCGAGAGTAAATGAAGAACAATTAGGGAAAGGGGATATATTTAAAGGTTCTCTTCACTACCCATTAAAACCTAACTCAGCAAATCGACAGTAATAATGATTAAGATTTTGTACACAGCCACAGAAAACAGTACAGCCTTCATGACAGTCATCATATAGCCAAGTGATAAATACAGACTCTAATAACTATGAATAAGAGAACTTAAAATAAACACTGCTCTAAGCAACATATAGAGCACAACAGCCAATACACTTGAGTAGCACAGTTAGCTGAATCAACTCCACAATGACTGAAATCTGTACCTAGTATTAAGAATTAGACAAGGGGAAATAATCTTCCCAATATTACATACTGGCATGAGAACCACAGTGCTCCACGCTCTAAAGTTCTGTGATAGCAAAGCCCTCCTCCCATGCAAATACAACTCTAAGTATTCCCACATATACTAGTCCACAGGAAAACACTGACCACTTACTGGGTTTCAGGCTAAGCCTTTTTGATAGCAATGGGTGGGTAGAATAACTCTGGGAAGACTAGCTAGCGACCTGAAGTAGGTTGCTAAGAAAGCCAAATCCTTAAACTGACAGTTAGCTTGCATTTACTGCTATTGTCTCCTCTTTGCCAAACAGAATATACTTCAAAATTAGTAGAAAAATGGGGTTAACAATTTGCATAAGCACTTCACTTATTACCTGGCTCACATTAACAATCAACTAGGCTAACATAACAAACAATTCTTGTTACTCAAACTGGCGTCACTGTAATGAGCTCCAAACTAATCTCATCCGTACACAATCACTAATCTTGTTTTGTGCCAACTGAATTTTTAATCAGAATGGAATGAATCATAGGTTGTTTTTAAAATACATTTCTAATACTTGTCATCCAAAATGAATAAACACTAGGGCAAGGAAGGACTTTTCTATCTACATTCTGAGAAGCTGATTTTATTTATGCATACTGTACACACGAGTATCAAATGCATGCAATAGGCGAGGCCATTTTGAACAAAAAAATAAGTATGTTTATTTCTGATAATGCTTTGGGCATGAATAGCATCACCAACCTAAAGAATTTAGCCCTCTGACTGTAATTAAAACTGTCGGACAAAACAAAATAAAAGGAACAGTTGCCCCTCTGTTGAGTTGCTCCTCAATCTCTACATCATTCCAGAAGATCAGAATGCATACAGACTCTGCAACCATCAGAGTAACTACTTCTGGTAAGGCATATAAAGAAACATGTATTTTGCAGTGCTGAATTTGAGTCTTGACCCAAGTTTCAAACTTAAATGCCCTTAATATTTGTGCAAGACATGAAAGCAAAGCTGAGTTTCAGCAAGCATTTTTGACTTGTTTCTGCAGCTGCAATACCAATTTAACAAAGCAGTTGATTAGTTCTGCTTAGAAAAACAAGAGTGCTCAACATTTCACCCCACTGCTGAAACACAGGTCCAACCATTTAGGAATTGTTTGGAAAAAAAAAAAACAAACCAACACCACCACAGTATGAAGTCTTCATCTACAGCATCAACTTTTAAAAATGCAGTATTTCTGGAATCTTGTTTTAGCTGTCTGGCTAACAGCTACTTAACTTACACCTGTTACCACACTTAGATGAAAACTTAACTTGAAGGTCTGCCCATGGCCATGGAAACTGAAGGATTGAAGTGATATGCAGCATAGCCACTCAGATGTCCTCAGGGAGGTCTACTGACAGCCTCTATTACAGCCACACGAGCTTAAGGAATCTGGAGTACCTGGTTTTCATTTCAAGTTAAGCATAATGCCTGACTCAAGCCATGTAACAGCATGTGATGACTTCTGTGTGAAAAACAAGACATGCAGGCAGATGAGAGCAGCGCAGGAAGGCTCAGTGTCAGAATTCCCACAGATCTGGCAGCACATATTTATTACTTAGAGGTGCCCTCCTTATTTAATACCATCTGCATGCTTTTGTGACTGGTAGATTCTGATTTGATTACAAGGAACTGTTGCATCAAAAGTATTTGAAGACTGATCAAGATTAAAAGCACTAAATTATGCTCAATGTGCTGATCTGCTTTTACATACAGTCAGTAGAAAGATGTATTAACCCATTAAAAAATTCTACTAATATCTTAGAATTTAATTAAAATTATCCTCATTAAATAGCTCTTAGATCTGTGGAAAAAAAGGGAGATATTCAAACACTTAGCATAATAAACAAGTTATTGGTAATGTAACATTCTGAAGAAAAACTTAGCAAACCATGTTGAACATTAAAAGGCAAGAGAAAAATACCATAGCTGCAAGGTGGAGATAACATGCTCTGATAACATCAGGAGGGTCTTAAGGGGAATAACCAAAGACCTTATCAATAAAAGGTTACATTTACATAGTGAATAGTATAGAAAGGCATAATGACCAAAGGAAAGTTCTTGGCTTGAAAATATACTTTTAATTAATTTTAAGATAGGCTAGTTAATATCTCATTAAGCATCAAGGAGCAAATGGCTCTTCAAGCCACCTTCTAATGAAGAGGGCAGGATGTTTTCTTCTGCCTAAGCAGAGAACAAAGCAACACTCCCCAAAGAAGTATTATTAATGAACAACATAAGACAGGAAGGAAGCAAATTTACTAAAGTTTTAATCCTTGCAGGTTTCCCTATGGATGACCAGCATCTTCAGTGTTTTCTTTTCACATGAGAAATATGGCACCATATCACACTCCATCTGAACAGCTTTTCTGTAAGATGCCCCAAATTATTTTTATTTATTATCACATTTGCTATCTGTTATTAATTTCACCTTTCTAGCATAGTAAAAAGTGCTCCTCTTCCCTTAACATAACTGCAGAAAGTGGTTGCTAGTGTGAATACGTCTCAAGAGTTTGTAAGTTTGTAAAAGAATAAAACAGGAAAAGGGGAAAATAGGACGTCTGGTAAATAAAAGAGCATGAAAACAATTCTAGAACTGTCACATAAAGTAAAAACTTTTTCTATGAACAAGCCTAACAAGGTAGCGGTTCAACTGCACCATGTCTCCTTCCCAAAGTTTGTAAACTTCCCAAAGTTTGTAAACTTCCCAAAGTTTGTAAACTTAACAGGAAAGTGATCAGGGAAACAAAGACAACATTCACCTTTCAAAAATTCTCTTAAGTACGCTAAAAAGTAATTACTATACCCAGTTCTTTTAAGACTGTGTACTGTTTCAACATAACTTAATATGAAATGAATAAAGATAAAACCAACACATCTGTCACATCACATGTGAAGGGAATGTTCAGTTCTGTGGCCGCTGCCTCACATTCTTCCCCCGTGACACCTGTACAACATCACAGCCTCTGACTTGCTTTGGGGAGCTCTCATACCTGATGAAATCACCCAGCTGCACTGGAGATGTGCTGACACAGCACAACAGAGGCTGCAGGAGAGGACTGTGTGAAGAGCCTCTCCCCCAGCAAGGCTCTAGATAGTTCAGTTAAAACAAATTTCACAGGTGTCTGTGTCAGTGATTCCCATAAACCCTTACAGGTACCCTATAAAATAAAATACATTTAAAGTGTCAGTTGTTTTAAGTGTCAATCGCATCAACTTCCTAAGAAAAGCAAGTAATTTTGAGGGGAAAAAAAGAAAAAAAAAGAGATCATGACCTCATGATAGATATGTGAATGAGCAGGAATTACAGTAGAGCTCTCTGGCACAGGTATACTTTTCCGGCATCGCCACCAAACTTCACCATAAGCACAGGTGCTAGATATTTATTGGGAAAAAATACGCCCAAACCCTGTTAACAAGCAACACTGTCTACACGGAAGCAAGGCTGCAGGTCTGCAAAGACAGGAGAATGAAGCCCAAAGAGAGATGAAGAGCAAAAGAGAAAAAATACTCTAGGCTTCAGAATACCTTAATATGGCTTTAGTAACTACTGGTAACTTCTGAGAGGAAGAACTATGTTTAAAGCACAACCATTATTAGCTTCTTCAAACAAGGCTTTACAAGTTTGGGCTAATTTTGAACAGTGAACAAAAAATCTTGGTTTCAGCAGGTTGTGGTGTTTTTGCACAGTGATAAGACTGTGTAAAAATATTTTCTCACAAAATTAATTTTTAACCCTGACACCTTTTTTAAAGGGCATTTCTTTGTCTTTATGGTAACACTACCACATATGAGCTTGTATCTTTCTTTGACACAGTGGTTCCAAAAACATACAACCTGGTTTTATCTTTTGTCATGGGAAAACAAAAATCAACATCACTACAAAACGCTATGTTCCTTTTTCTGGAACTAAATGTTTCTCAAAGACACAATTGTGCAATCCTTTTGTTGAAGCAGATCTTTTAAGACAGTCAGATATTAAAAAGACATCTTTTTAAAGATACTCTGGATAGTTATTGTAAATGTCAACTTGTCTCAATTAAAATATTTTATAAATCCTTACATTTATGTATTCAACTTTAGAATTCACATTAGAAGACAAAGCATTTAAATTCACATAATAGTGAGATAACAGGGTGTTTTTTCTTTATTCTGCATTGTTAGGAAATTCCTACTGCTGAAGCTATTCTAAACCAGCCAAGTCTCTTTGCGTGGTATAAGGTTCTCAAACAGTGAAGTACTCACATGCAAGGCAGAAGGATCTGGCAAAAATTCAGCATCCTCTCCAAAGATAAAATCTGGCGGCAGGTCAGGATAGTGAGCATTGAAAATTATATCCCCTGAAAATTAATAAACGAAAACATTGTTTGCAGTTTTATGTACATGCTTATAAATAACTGTATATATGATACACATTTTGATATAAAATTTGATAGCTACATTATATATATTTCATGTAATAACCACATAATTTTTACAAAAATTCACATGCAAGATAAGCATCAGATGTTTTGGGGGATGAAGTCAAATTCCTGAGGCACAGCTTCTACCTCCTCTGCAAGCAATGAAGCATGAAATACATTATTGCTTCATATCTTAAATGGCAATTCAAACACTATTGAGGGTTGTCTCAAAACACTGTTAGAAAAGTGATCTTGTTTTTAAGAAGTACCACATTTAGATTGCTATGTTTTTCATATTAATTGTATTGCATATTAGTACAAACTACCAAGATCAGGATTTTCAAAAAGCTTTTACTGGAACTTTTAAGCTTTAAAACTTAGCAGCACTTAAACCCTCTTCTCCTTGCCACCCACAACTCTTAGAAGGAAGAATATGTAGTTCAATAGGAACCATTCCAATTACCCAAATTCTGGCCAAGAGAAATGCAGCATTACGCATTTAAATGGAGAGATTAACTAAAAATATAAAATATTACAGCTTGGCACTGCGTTCTCATCTTGCTAGTGTCACAAGATATAAAATTAAGTACTGATGTGACAGTTCAAAGAAACTGGGTTTATTATTTTGCTAGTAAATATACTTCAAAGTTCACATAGGTCAAGAGGTGGTCATCTGCATGTCAGCTCTTAAAAAACCACCCACAATTCAAGAAATAATAATAATAATAATAATAATAATAATAATAAAAATGTATCTAGCATTACTTCTCTACCTCACAATCACTTTCCTCTTTACGAAGGTATGAAATAATAACTCCAAGCTTTTGCATAAAGCACTTGTGAGGTAGCAGGTATTACAAGAAAGAAGTCAATACCTACTATGTGTTACCACTTGTTTAAAATCTACACAAGCAAAGTAAAATGAAGAACTGAAGAAAATCATTAGCTGAACAAATCTTACAAAGCCACATTGCTGGCTCAGTGATGTGAGGACATTCAACATGACAGTATTAATTGTTAATATTCTCTCAACTTATCTTGGCTCTCCCTGGAAGCAAGGATGCTGTAAAGATTAATTTGCAGAGGATGAAGGCTCATGACCAAAAAGCTAATGGACAGTGTGGAGAAGGTATGCTCTACAGTATCGCTCCAAATCATGAACTCACTGATCATGTGACTCAGTAGAGCACAGCATGGGTTTCTCCTGTCTTGACTCCTACCTTCCTTCACAAATGTTGGAAGCACTTTTCAGAAAAGAGTAGAGGTCTGCCAGCTAAAATATCTAACCCAGTCAACATAAAATCAATCTTTTATTTCATCTAAGAGAAGAACAAAACAGGCATCAATCCCCAAGGAAACAGCATTAAACTGCAACAGGAAATGCACTTATATTAAGCAAGAGAAAATAATTACTAGACTGGCTAAACTGCAATACAGGAACAAAGAATTCAGAAAAGTTGATGTTTACTACACCAAATAATTCCTATGCCATCACATCTCAACCCTTTTCTTCACATTTCCTGCAATTAAAAAGTCATGTATGGATCCTTATAATAACCTCACCAATTTCCAGGTACCGCGCAGACAACTCTCAGGTTATGTGCTGAAGAACACAGAACCTCAATACAGTCTTTGAGCTTTGATTGATAGATAAAGAGCTATGAATAACTGTGCTATGAATAACTTAGAATGCAGCACAATGAAAACACTTGGCCTGTGGCTTAAGTAGCCTAATGCTACTCTGAAGGAAAGAACTGTATCTGTGTTTTTGCCAAGTTCTTATGTGATGCTAAGTAACTAATTTAACACGCACTTTTCATATTGCAGTTGCCAGTTGCAAGCTTTTCATCCTTTGCATTCCTGCTTTAAAAGCACTGATGAAACAGAGTCCACATAGCTACAGCTCACCTCAATAGCTGCACTCCAACTACTTAGATACCAGAAATGGCTGTTTAGAATAAAAGAAGGATCAAAATAACTGTGTAATTTTTATATTACACTTCCATATTTGATTAATGAAAAACTATTACAGAACCTTACTTACATTGTGAGATGGCTCCACTACTCTGCTTAGAGTAGTGAGACTGGCAATAAACTGTATTCACCTCTGCAAGCTCCACAGTAACAAGTGAACCTCAGGAAAGCTGTGACAGTAGGTGCAATGTGAAGGTTCAAGACGGTATAAACTCTTTTTTTGCCCAATGTTTTCAGTTCTACAGCAACATGAAATGAACTCACAGCAGCTCCCAGAACATCATACAAAGTATTCAAGTACGACAGTAATTAAATTAAAAATAATGCCAGTTTTAAAAGTGCTAGGTGGCAAACTTTTACAATTCAGGGTTTGAGTCAGCTGCACATCCCATGCAGTGATTCCTGCTGTGCGACCAGGGCCAACAGCTGGAGACTGTACCCTCTGGCCACTCAGGTGTGATGTGTGGCCACACTGAGGCCAGGCACGTCACAGTTGTAGCTGGCCAAACCAAGCTATTACACCTCTCTTACATGCTCATAGTTCTTCTTTAGCCCCTTCTGTCACACCCCTTCTACTGACTATTAGTGACAAATCAATCTTTACCCACAGTGAGTGACCATCTACACCGATATTTTGGTTTGAAAAGTTTTCATGACCTTCTGATAAGAACTGTTGAGTACAAGGTATAGAATCCAGACTCAAAATTAATGTTGTAGTATTTGATTTTCTGGTACTTTTATTTATAATTGCTTCTACTTGCCCAGGGTAAACATGCCTCAAATCAAAACCTAATTTTCTTTAGTAAAAGTCATTTTGAGACCCAATATATCAGCATTAAAGCCAATGTGTATCATAAGATTAGTTTTTTCTATAGTATAGACATTTTCCAGAAGGCTATATAGTTAGAAAAGAGCAGTGCTTGTCAACCATCAGTAGTTTTGAGTCCGTCAGTTAAATACAGCATTTTACCATTGGGGATGATAAGATCTGACCTTAGAACAATTTTTTCACGTATTTAAAAAGGAAAAAGGCACCCTCTCAGTTAAGTCTTACTCTAGTATGTCTCACTTCTGCTACGAATCCAAAAGGAAAGAAAAAATAACCTCTTTTTGAATAAGATTAAGACATTCACCCATGTGAATGTGACCCTGGCCTCTGTAACTTTTATGCTCCATCCTCTCTCCTTCCATACAATTTATCTTATGCTTTACTTAATTTACAGTACTAGGACAGAAAAAGTAACACCTTTGAATCTAGAAAGCTTAGGTACCAAGCAATGAGTTTGCCCTATTTGCAACTATGAGCATAAACTCTCTTTATAAGTAATATATTCTCAACAAAAATACACCATTACAATTCAGACTAAATATTAAGGGAATCAATCCTAAATCTGAGTTTGTTCTTAATACAGCAAACCAGAAAAACTAAAACTACAGTTAACAGTTTGCTTGGCAGGGTTATGATGCATAAAAAAAAATTAAAAAAGCTTCTTTACACTCAAATAAAAGGTACTTAAACAACCACGACAGCCAATAAAACAGCCAGTCTGGTTTTACTTCACATAAATAGTAACACAAGTCTCTGCAGAGGGCTTACAAAATATAAGGTTAAATATTTTGAATCACCAGCTACTAGTTTGTCCTGACTTAGGAGAAATATCTGGGTTTTTTTAACTACTACTTTATTTAATTTCTGCATGGTATGACCTGTGGCTTACCCTCTTCAAATACAGTTATGCTGGGGCAAGATCATAAAATTTTCAGCCAACAAAGCCATTTGGAAAACGATTGTGTTTAGAGTTTGAGAATGGTTATTTTCATTTTGAAAGCAAAACCACCAAAAGAAAATAATCAATATAGCCCTGCATTCTCTCTCCTTCTCACCTAAATGAAATAAATATCCTTTTCTTTGCATCTCCAGCACCTGAGTAGGTAGTTCCTCATATGTTTCAACTGTTTGCCCTTATTCCCTTGACAGAAGGCAAGCTGTGTAGAGATCCACAGCGCTATTGAGAACAATGCAAGCAAACCCTTCACACTCAGATCGTATTTATCTCATTTCTGTAGATACAGTAGCCAATAATTTCTTCTTCAATTACATTTCCAATTAAATACTACTACAGAATTTAAAATTACTTCAATAAAGTTCAAGCCATGGAGTCAAAGATAAATTTAGAAGAAAAGGATGCTTTTCATTATCCAAAAATATCACTTTCTCTTCCTTTTGTTTCCTCAGGCAAACAGCATTAAATTTTGAAATATTCTACTTTAGAGTATTTCAAAGGAAAAGTTAATATGCTCCCAATAGACAAAAAGATAGAAATATTAATACTTAAATCTATCTTTTCTTTTAACACACACAGAGTTCTTTTTTCATCTATCAAAATGCATAAGCAAGTATAAGAAAGTGGTAAGTATTGACTACAAGCAAGATAAGTAACTCTGAAAGAGAAATCTCTTAAATCCGTAACAGTTGCTTTTCACCGGCTTATCCTCTAAACAGTTTCTCCTCTCCTGACAACTTCGTTTGGAGGGTCTTTTTCCTTTCCTTTCTGTTTCTTCCTTTCCTTTCCTTTCTCTTTCTTCCTTTACTTTCCTTTCTCTTTCTTTCTTTCCTTTCCTTTCTCTTTCTTTCTTTTTCTTTCTCTTTTTTAACCATACTGTAAATTTGGTAATACTGAAAGTTGTTGCACTGAGCATGCCACAGCATTAACATCCTTGACTATGTAAAGGAGGAAAGATTAGGAAGCAACATTATCAGTAAACTCCTTAAACTACTTTTGAAGGGATATATATATTCTTTATCTTTTTCTAAATGCCAGAAATTATAATTCAGCATTAAGTATGCATAATAAACCTGTATGTCCACTGCAGCCTGGATTAAGACCAGATTGAATGGAATTCATCATATAATGGAGATCAAACCCATTTGGCTTTGAAGAAACTTTTATGTGACCAAACCTATCTGCAGAATCAGTTTTGGGAAAATAAAACTGCTCTTGTTGAATACTAAAAACATAATAATTAGAATTACATTATTCATCTATTCAGAATGCTAACCTGTCTCTTCTGTTAGCCACAAATTTTAGACAAAAAATGCCAATCAGTCCTCTCTATAAATAAATTCTTACTTAAAAGAGCCATTGTTAATTGTCTTTACACGTACAAAATGAATCAGTTATTCACTACGATCTGCAATCAAGATACTAAGTCAGTGTATTCAGCATTGTGAAAGGATTTAAATGAACTAAATGCAAATCTGCTGACTCGTCACTGGATTCCATCCTAAAGATTTTTTGCTCTACAGGCTTTAAGTCAAATGTAGTAACACACTACCTAGAGAGCCCCTTACTAATTCGTTGGCAAGAAAGATACAGTTTCTGAAATGACATTACAACTTCAATAAATTCAAAACTACTACCGAAAAAAGATCCAGGAGCAATTCTACTTTTGCTGTGGTGTTGCTTTTGTCAGGCTATTTTTCTCTCGAGTGGAAAAGGATAATTAAACCTCAAAAGCTCCTCCTAAAATGATCTGTTGAAGCAGGACTTCTGCCCACACAGAGAAGCGCTATGCTCAAAAGGTGTCTGGGAATACTGTGGGACCTTTGCTCATTTGATCATAACTGTAATTCTAATAGAGTAAATCAAGTGTAGCTTCAACTTTTTACAGGATGTTTAGTAGAAGTCAGAACTATTTCTGAAACTTAGAGATAACATCTGGTAGGAAGAAGATGGGATGCTTTTGAGTTTCATTTCCAACTTCACATGTGAATCAAGGTATGAGAAAAGGAGAAGCAAAAATGTCAGTATTAAAGACTCAAAGCCCTAAAGACTTATTAGAGAGTATTTGATTGCGTTCAAAAAGTCACTTCTCTGTACCTCTGTGATACTCCAAAAGAAATCCTAGCTACTTCACTACATGCAAAGCTGCAAAGGACCCAGTCTCTATGAGCTTGGTTCAGTTGTTTAACCAAGTAGTTTAGTGTCATTTGAGATGCCTCAGGGCACATCTATGGTAGCTATGACACAAGGTTTTCCAGACAGAGCAGTGCTCTTCAGGTCAGCAGCAGAAAAGGCCAAGCAAGGTATCCAAGGAAACCTCAGAGTTAGACACCTATGGTTAGGCAAGTGAATCCAGTCACTTTTCCAATAAAAGAAAGAAGATACAGGAAGGATTTACAGGATGGCTGTATGGTTCTTGGGTAAAGGCTTGCAGATGTGGGGTTTTCAGATCCTGCTGTCAGACAAAAAAAAAAAAAAAAAAAAAAAAAAAAAAAAAAAAAAGGTGGAAAAAGAAAAAAAGTTTTATTGTTAAAGGGGCAAATATGCACAACCAGAGTAAAAGGAAATGAGTCCAATCCCAAACTGAACAAGAAGATGATGGGACAATCTTTGTTACTCACTCTTCTTTATCTGGGCAACTGCTTTCTCATAATTTTTAGTACTAGAATTGAAGAGGAGAAAGATAAGAACGATAGATAATACAAAAGAGGATAAGATACTGGTAGAAACTGAAGACAGACAACGCTGGAGAAGTTATAGCAAACAGAGACACTGTGTAGGTGAGAAAAGGAATGACAGAAGTGAAGGACAAATACATTCAGCAAATGGATAGCAGACGATCACCAGTAACTGAAGCCCAAACAGGAGAAGAAAGGAGGAAAAAGCAAAGTAGGAAGGCACTACAGTATTACCAATATGAAGGCCCAACCTAAAATATTTGAAACCTCTCTAAAGTCCACACTTGTACATAAATGTAAGCACACTTCTCCTGATGCAGAAATATACTATTTAAGACTTAAACCTGCAAAAACTTCTGTAGTTTACTTGCTCAAGGGAAGTTCAGAACATGTGTCAAAAAAACCCTAACAACCAAGGAAGAGGAAAGTGATTATTTAAAAGGGGAAAATATTGTGGTAAACTTTATATTCTAACAAGAAATAAATATAATAAAAAGATTAGGATCTCTCTCAATGTTTCCCATGAGGCACATTCATTAAATAACAAATGGGTTACTGAAGGAAGGATTCATTACTCCTGCCACACAAAGCAAGACTTAGCAAAACTTCAGAAAACATATTGCCTGGAAAAAAATTATGGTAGTTTGTACAACCCAGGAAAAAGACACTTACCTTACAGGTAATGATATTACCTAAGGATAATCTAAATTACAGCACTCAAAAAGTCTTTCCCATAAGAGCCTCAGCTAAACCACAACCTGTGCAGAATAACCTAATGTTGAACAGAGGACTGACACAAGCATTGCAGCAACCTAATTATGAGAATCTTAAATCTTAGAGTAACTTGTAAAAGCATTTTTACAATTGTTTATTGGCACAATGAACAAATGTTTAGCAAAAAAATTTGCAAAGCAGCTTTTAAAAGGGATAACAAGGAGGTCAAGCACTTCTCTATATTTATAATTTTGTTTATTTCCAATTAGTTCCTTAAAGTAGAAAGCCACAGAAAGACCAGATGAACTTAGTGAAAAAGATCTATCACAGGAACAAAAGCAGATGAAATTCTGTACAGTATGGGCAATATTCTTAAGACTAAATTAGGCAGCAAAAGTGTGATTTCTGCTTCTCAGGCCTATAACTAAGAAACCAAGAAACAGAAGAAAAAAAACAAAACAAAACAAAAAAACCCCTAAGCTTCAAACAAGACAAAAGAAACGTTCTTCGGGATCAAGGAAACCGAAGTGGTGGCAGTAGAACCCAGAGCTGTAATCCACTCACATAAAAACAGTGAAAATCAGATAGAAGATGAAAATACTAGAGTTCAAGAGGCCACAGAGAACAGTAGCATTGCAAGGGCAACACATTGTTTAATCACTGTGAAATTCCAGATGACAGCACTCAAGGACAGAGAGGGAGGGAGGCATCAGTGTCTGAAAAAGAGAAGACGGAGAAAATTGATTTGGTTATTTTAGTTACTTTAAATATTTTGCAGTGGGAG
>JAAGNO010026720.1:21349-32632 GCA_033439905.1 Ceryle rudis | reverse complement strand
CATCCCATTTATTTAAAACCATGCACCTTTAATTGTAGCATATACATACCTTTTAAGGTTGAACTCTGGGTACCTCCCTATCATCAAGCAGAAGTTTTGCTATGTAGATTTGCAAAGATTAATTTTATCAAGAAAACTTTCATATCCAAGAATAAACAAACGCTTATTAGCAAAAATTACTCTTCTGATTTTGCTAACCATGACCTTTCAGTCATACAATTCTTCTTAATTTTGTACTGTTTCTCCAAGATTTCTAACCTGTTCTAATCCAGAAGTAAAGCAGTTCTCATCATTCATACAATATGCAACCAAGTCAGAGACTAACTTCTCTCACCTGTTCCTCTCTTCTCCCTTTGAGACAAGGAATGTCTATTGCTCTAATCCAGTCTCTATAAGCATTAAATAGAAGGAAGATCTATTTAAGAAAAAACGTTGGCACAAGAACAAGAATGTTTAAGCCAGCAGTAACTGTGTCTAGCTTGAAAATTAAAAGGTGTCAAAAAAACTTTAGAGGATCTTTTAAAACATTGATCCTTCAAAAAAAATGGCACAGTGGAGAGAAGCAATAAGTGAACCAAGGCAGATATTTACAGCTTTATGAATAGAAATATGTTATGAGGATTGTTTGAGAGATCCAGAAGGTTCATGATGGTCACTTGTCCCCGGCAGATGAGCCAGGAGAATCCCCAGGGCATTCATTGTTCAGTCAGAGCAATACAACTATATCGCTGTTAAATTCTTTGAACTGTTCTGTGGCTGTTTCCAGAAAGGGGAGTATAATATACAACATGAACCTTGCCAACGTAAGACAAATTCAAAATAAATAGTTCATTAAAATCAGCTAGGATTCATGGGCTGTGCATGGATCCCTAAACACCACAGCAGCTCTATCTTAAGCAATGTACCAAGCTGGCTTTCTGGGGAAACCAAAAGGCTTTTCAGAATAGCCACATTTAGTCTCACACTACCAGAGATACTACCATGCAATCCTCCCCACAGTCAAGCTCTGTCATGAAAGTTAAGTTTATATTACTTGCTCCTGTAACATCTCTCTGCAGATAATTAGAAACATATTTCTAATTTTTAATTCCCCTCTATTCATAGGACAAATTTATTCAGCTGATTTATTGGCAGGTTAAAGCAAGAACACTGGCAAGTTAAATATGGTTATTTGCATTGAAACAGAGCAGTAAGGCCTCACAGGACTTGTCCAGTTACCTGAAGTGACAGCTGGACATTCAGAGCTATGCTCACTTGAATCTCATTCCGCATTGTTAAGAGATGAGTAACATCTTTAAAAGCATCTAAGGATCTTTCATTAATGTAACTAACAGTATTTATAGCAACTAAAAGTTCTCCCTGAAGATAATGAAATATGAAGAAATCCACACAAGCATCTCAGCAGCGTAACTGGAAGAGTACATGCACTATGAAGGCTTATAAGTACTCTGCTCGTATTTTTACATAATCACTAAAGTTCTGCTCTCTGAAGAAACTACATAAAAACAACATCCTCTTACTTCAGTATCCTGTTCCCTGGATGTAAACAAAGCGAGACCTGCCAATTATTGTGATCAGAGTACATTTTATTTACCACTTCTTTCATTTTTATGTTTTGGAACATGAGCCATGTTCCACTCCTCCTCCTGATGCTTCATGAACAATTTCAAGGTGTCATAGCTTAATGTGCACAAACCTGCTGAAAACAGTATCTACAAAAGGATTAATAAATGCACTCAAAACCTTCATCTACAGGACTGCAGAAGACAGCAAGGTGCCACTTCACTGTCAAATTCCAACCTTAGTTTATAGAACTATTAGATGAGTGGAAAAAAAAAAAAAATTACTAACAAGGACTTAAAATATGCAGAAGACAAATGACAAACCTTCACAATGGCATTTTCAGATTTCCTAACAGTAACTAAGTAGTTCAAATGGTAAATATGTGGCTTCATTTATCAAAATGTGTCAATCTACCAGAAATGAATCTGTACAGGGATAAGAAGAAGCCTGGCTGACAGAAAACTGCTCTAAGAAAAGCCACATTGCTAAATCAACCACATTTGAACCTTGCTAGAGGTAGATGAATCCAGAAGCAATAGTCTTGGCCTGGCAATTAAACTTAAACATAATTGTCATCTGGCAGGCTTAAAAATCATAGTTTAGGATGTTGTCACAGGATGTCGACTACTCCTTCACTGCACCTGCACTGGCACCAGGCAGGACGCAGTCACTGTAAACAACACTACTTTTTGATTTCCTAGTTCCTTCAGCCAGGAGGGTTTAAGAAAGTTTTGATAGCCATGATTGTTTTATTCTCAATACTTTGGATATACATCCTTCAGCTGGATCATTTTTAAATCACTTCAGTACTTAAACTGTCACATTTGATGCATAATCTGACACCACAGAGACATAGTTTGAATATTTCAGTTCTATTACTTTTAATTCTGTAACAGTTAATCATACTTTATTTAAAGGTAAAATGTTAATCTTCTGATGTTAAAAATCATCATACTTTACCTTTTATATCCACATATTAAAATAAGGATACTTGCAAATTACCTAGAGCCTTCTTTTCAGGATTCAAATGAGAAGTTGACAAAAGGTCAGCTCAGAATATCTACAGTACAACAGCTGGCCCTACATGCCAAAGGTGCTCTCATTAAATTTCCCACTACTTCATAACTGAAATTAACACATTTCACCAATTGCAACCCCAGTTTGTTGCATCCTATTTTTATCCCAAGTTACCAGAAAGCACCTTGCCCCAAATTGTTTCCCATAAAGTGGCTGCACAGACTATTTCAAGCTCAAAACTGTGATAGAAATACTCAAAAAGCCAATGGTTTTCTCAGAAATAATGAAA
This sequence comes from Ceryle rudis, assembly GCA_033439905.1. Lineage (NCBI taxonomy): Eukaryota > Metazoa > Chordata > Aves > Coraciiformes > Cerylidae > Ceryle > Ceryle rudis. Next base: position 29,763 of record JAAGNO010026720.1, on the reverse strand, counting down.
GCAAATTTTTTGTTGTTGCTTTAAGATTGTTACTTCTCAGGAATTAAAATATAGCTCTACACACGTGACCGGAATGAGGTCTTAGACTGAAAACATTTCCCAGCAGCAATTTTTGTCTCTATACTTGTCTGCAAAGCAACTAGAAAATTGTTAATCATCTATAATTAAAGGCACCATAAGCCCAGAGCCCAAAGACACCATAAGCCCAGAATCCACCAGAGTATATCTCCAGTTTGCTCACGTGGACCTTTATGCATAAAATATGCCTTTTCATTTCAGTCCAAGTACCCTTTTCCATTTGGGTGCCTCCTTCAAACCTTATTCTATGGCATGCTGAAGGACACAAGCATTTTTAAACATTTTTTTTTTATGTATAAGCCACAATGAAAATGACAAAGCTGTGTGACACACTGCTCTGTCTTTTGCTTGACCCTAACATTTTTGGTTTAAGATTTTCAGAGATCTACAATGTTTGTATTGCTCAAGGCTGAGGGTGCCCCTGAAATGCCATAACTAAGCAACACGTATAGATTTAACCTTTGATGTCATGCAAAGGCCAGCAGGCAGTACCCAATTTTTTAAATAGGTAAATAGAAACAAGACAGTAAAGCTGCCCTATGCTACAAACAGTAAGTCAGTAAAAGCACAGAACTGAGCTGGAGATTCACTGGGTTTCCATGGGCATTTACATCGGTCCTATCTGGCTCATAAACAACATACTATACATCTTGATATTTATTTTTTCCTGTTACCGCAACTGTATAATACAGGCTGCACTTATCTGCTCTGCCTTTGACAGTGCACCTAAAAGTGTAAGCAAGTCATCCTAAGATAAAGTTAATATGTAAAAAGATGCAACATACACCTCTGGAACACTTCTCCAGTGAGGACAGACAGAGAGCTGGGGTTGTTCAGCCTGAAGAGGAGAAGGCTCTGGGGAGACCTTACTGTGGCCTTTAAGTGCTTAAAGGGGGCCTAAATGAAAGATGAGGAGAGACATTTTAATCAGGGCCTGTTGTAACAAGATAAGAGGTAGTGGTTTTAAACTAAAAGAGAGTAGATTTAGACTAGACATAAGGAAGATATTTTTTATGAGGCAGCTGGTGAAACACTGGCCCAGGTTACCCACAGATGTGGTAGAAACCCCATCCGTGGAAACACTGAAGGCCAGACTGGACTAGATGACCTTTAAAGCTCCCTTCCAACCCAAGCCATTCTATGATTCTGATTCTATGATAATAATAACATTTATAAATGGAAGAGAAGCAGCATTTATTTCTTTTTATTCTGTCATTTCCACATTCAGAACTGCAATTACTGTCATTAACCTCTTAATCAAAGCAACACTGATCATAGACAGCTATCATCCCCACTTAGTTAGCAAGGGCCTATGTATCTCTTTCTGCCTGTCTGCAAAATTAGAAAACAAAACAACAAAAAAAAAATTTAAAGGTAAAACTAAAAAACCTGACAATGTATAATTCCAAAAGCACGTCTGCTAAGATGCACATAGTCTAGCAGCGGAAAGTGATCCCTTCCTGAACCTTCTCTACAGCAATGGTCTGCTGCCAGGAAAGCCAGTCCCTGGACCACTGCCTGCAGAGGCAACTTGCTATATAAGGCTCCATGCCTCACATATGAGGCGATCTCAAGGTTACAATCTTTATTTTAACACACCATTACCTTGAATTTTAGAAGGCTCTTCCTCCTTCATGCAGAGGATAGTCTCCCACCCTTCATAAGGAAAGCATCTGTTACAGTATTTGGAAGTGACTAGTAAGGGTGAAAGCTAAGTTTCATTTCTTACAGATTCTTTAGAATGAAACAAACTATATCTAAAAAGTGCAGATATGCTTTTTTATTTCTCTTGCAGTTCAGGGGAGGGAGGAGGAAAAAGCATCTCTGATTTGTATATTAAAGCACAAGCATCTGTCCTACTGATGATATTCTAGGGAAGCACATTAGCATAAAATTTAACGATGTCAAATAAGTGGATGTGAAATAGGGACTGCGTAAAGACACTATTTCCAAGCCTGACAGAAACATCACTGTTTAGAAATGCAAATGAAACCATTATGTTCAATAATTATATGAAAATATGAACAGTTCAGCATGTTTTCCAGCCCTGATGGCGGTTAATGGGATGTACGCTTATGTAAATAACTACTATTAAAGCTAATGCTGAAAAAAACTAATAAATTCATACTAAAGCAACTGATTTAGTACGCTTTTAAACCCCAGCAGTGCTCACTTATTAGAAAGGAGTGCATTCTTATGTTTAGAACTCATTACTGTTACAAGTCACTGCAACTCCATCAATTACCATGCATTAATGAAAATGGGACACATACAAAAAAAAAATTATTGCCTCTCAGCAGTTTTCTTTAAAGACAAAATATAGGGGTATTACCATCATGGGGCCTTGAGGGGAACTTATCAGCAACATAATCTTTATTACTACAACTGTACTGTGTGTTATAACCCTGGGGTATTTTTTGTCCCAAGAAAGGACTAACCTTTACGTAAAACTCTTTGAATTACTTATATGCCAAGTGACCATGCTGCCTCAGTAAAAACTTGCCATTTTCACAATTAAAGATGCATTTAAGTAAACACATATACAGTAGTATGTGAAATGAAAAACTTCAATTCCCAAACTTAGAACAAGGAGGTGTAATGTGAGTAGATTTAAGGATAAAAGTTACAAATGGAACTCTTTTATAAAGCTCTTCTATCTGGATAAATTCCATCCAGTTTTACACTTACACTTTTAATGACCTCCTAGAGACGCGTGGAATTAAGACTTTAAGGATGCTATTCATTTCTCTTCGGATGTTTGCTCCAATTCCTCGGCATTACTCAAAAAGTTCTTAGCCCTGGTTAAGCATCACAACTGTTAGAGGACACAAAACCAACGCAGTGCTGTAATAGCAATGAATCCCTGCAGAAATTAAAAGTTGAGATTTATTGGATGACTATAACTCCACAACTACCCCACTTCCATTCTCTAGGAAGTCTCTGAAAATGAGATATTAATGTAGCATCCGCTACATCCTAAGAAGTTTAGCAAGGCTGAAAATACTTGTGTTAGTTTGCAATCTAAAAGCAGGTAGCAAAACTAGCCTTTCAGAGGCACAGCAGCTGACAGCATACAACGGCACACACACACACACACACACGTAATGACAGTCACTGTGACAAATGTTCAAGAGGGGCAGGGGGGGCAATAGAAGAAAAACCACAAAAATTTCTGATTGCTTTCACTAATCTCTGTTGAAAGAGAGGTATGAAGTGCTTTGCTATCTAGACCATTAAAACTGTTTCACGAGAGAAGGCCACTCTAAGGTTAAAAACAGTAAGACAAATTTGCTACTGATTAATAATAAAGCCATTCATTTTATTCTTCAAATCTGAAGTAATTACAGGCCAGAGCATGGCAAATGGATTTAGCAGAAGCCATTACGTCAGAAGAATCCTTTAAAGAAGAACAGTAATTTAAAAGACTAAACTGAATAATGAACTCTCCTGAACAACAATTATTATGAGATTGATTTATTGAAAGTGTATTTAATCATGCAAGAAATGTTTAAACTTTCCAAAATAGTTCAGGAAGACAAAGAAACCAATAGCGGAGTCAGCCCAACGTACTCATTAGAGTTGAGAAGCTGAAGCAGATGGAGAATTCATTTAGTTTGGAAGGATAAAGTACATCAATTTCTCTGAATCCACATTTCTAGTCAATTTGTTACAGTACCAGCTTCAACAATTAATGATCTCATTTTCCCATTTGTGCCTCCTTTTAAGAAATCTCAGTCTTTGTTTCCAAATGAGCCAAAAGTCATAAAGGAAAATTTAACTCAAAAAAACACTCTGAAAGCTCACATGCCTAAAGCCAAGTGTTGCAGCAACAGCCACAAAAGCAGGGGCCAAAGGCAGTTACATTAGGTAGCCTAGTCAGTTTAAGTGCCTGAAAAAAGAAAGATTTGCCTTTTACTTGAGACACTGCCTTTTTCACCAGTCTGACTTCTACAGATAAATACATTTTACCTGACCTACTTCAGGTTTTTTCATTATGGTAACTGATGTTGATATATGAGACTATCATGGCTGAAGCTGCATTTCTAATTACAGGTCTCTCCTGTTAAGTTCAGACAGGGGCAGCTCATCATCACATCCAGTTCTGAGATCCAAAACAGATAGCATAGATAATACCACATCTGTGCTTAAGATACCATTCATCCTCCAGACCCAGAAGACAAGTTGTCTTTGAAGCATATACCTACCAGTGCTTATCAACAACCTGGCAGAGCAGAACTCTAGCTCTTCAGCCAATAGTTTCCAGTACCAGGAACAGATCACCCCAGTATAAAAAAAGTAATGAAATAGAGGAGATATGAGAATGCTGCTAGCCCTCACCACTCACCTCAATGAGCCTCCAAAACTCTGCACCAGAGCTGCTGGGTGAGAAAGTCTTCCCCTCTTCAGTCGGCCACTCACAGAACAACATTATTCCACACTTAAGAGTATAAATTCCAAAGCAACTCTGCTTCTTTTATCCCACATATATACTTGTGTACTGACAGTACCATCTCAAGGACAATCCTGTACCACTGAGTGTGAAGTTTTAGGGCAAAAGCCTATCTAGTCCGTATTCTACAGAGGCTGATGTTGACTGTTTAGATGCTGCCTGTTGATTCTGGGTAGTTTCATAACATGGACAATGCAGCTAGCTTGCGCTCTAAGGCACTGGCTAAGATTAAACATAGAAAGCTGAGCTTTAAATGAATCTCCAGTCATTGATCCATTTAAACACTCAACATTACAATATGTTTCAACTTGGTTTAGTTTAAAAGTTCATGAAAAATTCAAAATATCTTATTTACCCAATAGTCCTTGACTGATTCTTCTACATTTAAGAAATTCTTAAATACATACATTATTTAGCCAATACTGCTGTTACAGAATAGCATATAAATATTCAGGGACTTTTTAATAAGTTCAGCTTTTATTCAATACACCATAATGGTTGCTTAGAAACATTTACTAGTAGGAGACCTATAACAACAGTAAGGGAAACACCTTCAGAGAGTGAAGCAGTTGGATAAAATGGAAGAAAGAAGCAAAATACTAATTTTTCATTCTCCTCACATGCCTTCGAATAAATTATGATGCACAAAAAGATATATAGTATGCATTCACATATGAAAAAAAGGAAAGGAAAAATTTGAAATGATAAGCTGTGGGAGCCAAGTTGAGAAACAGAAGAAAACCAATTATGGTTGTTCCAATCCCTCAGATCATAACTTGTCAGAAACTATACTAACAGGTGCTGTACTACAGAAACTGTAACAAAAGCAAAAAATCACCCTTAGACTTAGCCAAAGCTAAACTCTAAAATTGTTACCGACTTTGAAATAAATAGCCTGACTTTCAAAAGCACTAGGCTAAAATTTCCTGCAAACGGCCAATTTTTCTCTGTATAGAAATTTTCTTCTTGTCTTTCATTATTTAGGAGGGAGTAATAAGGCAGGGATTCAACCTTCATAGATACATGTTTAACTATACTGCTAATTTTTTGTATGTCATTTTTCTATGACGCTCTGTGTGGCCACTTGTGAGTTCAGACTAACTGTCCCTTTGGAAACAGCAGCCCTGGGGAGGCACGCACACGTACATCTGTTAAACAGGACACGAGGACCACACATTCAAGAAAGTACATTGCCAAAGGCTATGTCTGCAAGACCTCTGGTTTCACCTCTTCACCTGTGATAACAACTTGGTGGATCAGATTAAAAAAGTAAAGAAAATAGAAATGCCTATTTCTCTCCCCATTTTCAGAAAAGCAAATTCAACTTCGTAAAGTAAATATGGCAGTACAAACAATTAAATTTCGTACTCTGATATCTGCTTTTCTAAGGTTATGTCCTTTGGCATTAAGCAAGTCAGCAACTATTTTTCTTATGAAAAACAGTACTAATTCTACATTAACATAGAAAGATAGAAAAAGGAGAAAATATGTAAATAGCACTAATTTATGAGTATATGCAAAACTAATGTGATGAACAGTTATACAGAAAAACTAAAAACATTTTATTAAAGACTCTAGATAATGCTACTAAGAGTCCATTATTCTTCCAGCAAATTAATATTCTATGTCTCACTAACAATATCAGCAAATGAACTGTTTTAGTTATATTAATATTCATGTTAACTGCTTGCAAAATCAACTAATTAAGTAGACCTATGTTACAATATTAAGGACATATGTAAACAGAGTCTGTGATCATTTTTAAGACTAGCCAAGTAAATTGTATGGGATCTGTTGTATGAACGTTGCTGGGTCTTCAACTCAGCAGATCACACTCAGTCAGAAAGTAACTCCAACAGAAAGCTTAAGTAATCCAGGTATATTCAAAATATAAACCAAGTAAGGCCAATGATTTTATATTTACAAAAAAGAAAAAAAAAGTTTCAAACAAACAGAATCTCTTCTTCCTTTTGTCTCCCTATTCTTTGTCTCCAAAATGATAACTTAAGCATAGATTAGAATACAGTGATCAATTTATTATTTTTTAAAGAAGCTTCCTCTTCTCTAATTAACGTATCTTCACAGAAATGTTAAGGCTGTTTTGTTCATTCATTTATGCAATCCCATCAAATTTCAACAAAAAAAAAAAAAAAAGAAATCCTTAATGGTGATAACAAGAAAAGCTAAATACCATAACATAATTTCTTTGGGCTTTAAAGTATCAGTGGTGTTTGTCTCTTAATAATCTCATTATTAGCATTTTTTTTTTTCTAAGACATCTATCATGACAGTACTAGGGCATCTTAAAAAAGAAATTTTCCTGTTTCTTAAATGAAATCATGTTTGGGACCTAAATTAATAATAGGTTCTCTTAACAGCTGCTAGCAGAAGTGGAAGAAGGGGCAGCACAAGTAGCCTAAGAGCACAACATGGTGTGCAATACTCATCCCTTATTCTGAAAATGCAAATGAAACAACAGAAGTAAGAACACTGAAGTTGCAAGTCAAACACTCCTAAGACAGTGCCAGAACTGCATGAGAAGATTGCTGGCTGAAGCACAGTTCAGTCACCTGATATGTATCCATCATGATCAGGGAATACAGAAAAAGACAAATACAAAGAGCAGATGCTGTGGAAGACACAGAGGCAGGTTATACATAGTAAGCCTTCTTAATCTCAAATTCTCTTTACAAGTTTGGATGGTGCTAGAATACATTGAACAGACATGTTCTGCTTTCATCAGCTGTCTCACAATCATCTATCTGACTGATCCTAGGACACCTGACTCTATCCTGGCTCTTCTTTAACCCTGACTGCTTACACCAAATATTTCTGAATTCATCAGTCACAGGCTTTACTTCTCTCACACCAGCCATGCCAAGCCCAATATCCTTTTCCAAGTCTTTTCTTCCAGCCAGGCTCGAGTTCTCACTGTCCCAGTACAGCCTCCACTTACATTTTCCCTGTACCACCTGCTTTATCTTCCTTTTCAGAAGATTAATTTTTTTCACACCACTTTATCATCCTTATAGCTGCTATAAGATGCTTTCATTGTGGAGGGCTTCAAAGGAATGGGAGCACCCACTACTGAAGTTTCCAGTTTGGCAAAATTGGGCAGATTTTATTAAGAACAGCAAAAGATAGCATCGCAGCACACATACCTGGCACCACTGAGCATCACAATTCCAAAGAACAGCAGCACTAGAACTTTTTAGAAAAGGCGGCTAAAAAAGTTTAGTATAGACAAAATACAGGTTTGATCATCTTTTGGTTCTGGAACTGGTTGAAAGATCATGTACAGATAAGTTTCTGTTGAAAGAAGCTGGATTCAAGCAGTAACACCCTGTGAAAAATTAAGCCAAAATATCTGCTTTTGACCAAATTATAAAATAATGACAGGTCTAATGATACTGCTTTAGGGAACTTGAAATCTATTTTTCCTTAATTCTGTGATAAGAAGTACCTGGCAACCCTGACAACAGGCTGGACTATTCATGATTCAAAGCATGCTCATCAGAGTTGTCCTCCATCAGCTGCACACCCTTACATAAGAACTACTCAAATTTCAAACTTCCAGCTGCAGTGGAAGGATAGGATTGACTTTCAAGTTTATATGAAATTTTAGTCATATTCCCCACACAGCCAGCACTCACAAATGCCAAAGCAAATGTAAGGCTGCAGACAGATACTGTTATTTCGATACTGGTAAATTACCCAAAGGTTTAATGTGAGATCACTGCATACCACCCCTACTACCCTACACCACAAAGCTTTCATCACAATTTATCAGCCATGGATTCAAATGGATGGGTCCACATAGCTTCTCAAAAAACAACCCACAAAAAAAAAAAAAAAAAAAAAAAAGAAAAAAAAGAGGTAAATTAGC
>JAAGNO010026720.1:10467-21249 GCA_033439905.1 Ceryle rudis | reverse complement strand
ACAAACCAAGAAATAAAAGTGTTGGTCCCCAAAACCTTGCAAAAAACAACCCAAAAAAAAAAAAAAAAAAAAAAAAAAGGAAGAAATGAGGATAATCTGCCTTTAAGGTAGGGATTTCAAGCACACAAAGCATACCTTTGTTGCAGGGATCTTAGAAAAAAATAAACCAAAACATGTAAAAAAAAACCAAACAAAAAAAAAGACAAGCAAAACCAAACAAACACACAACCACAACAAAAAACATGCTCTCCCTGCTATTCAAATTAAAGCTTTCCCAAGTTAAAATTACACTTCACTGGATAGTTGCATTTATATCAGAAGCACCAATTTATTAATGTAGGGTAATTTTAAATGCTGGGCTAGATAAAGTAATTTTATAGAGAATAGATTAGCCTTGTGAGACAAAAAAAAAGGTAAGTAAACTTGATTTTACTAGACAAAGTTTTTTCATATGGTATTATATCCTTGATATCTTATTTGCAAGTGAACTCTGCACACTCCAGAAGAATTTGAGCAATTTCAAGTTGCTGTACTTGAAAATAGCCAGAATCTGTATTCAAATTTGGCAAGTCATTTCTACCATTTCTTGTCTCTGCAACAAGCTTTAAGCTAAAAAATTAACTGATCAGAGGTACATTGAATCATTCATGTATGATAGGCAAGTATTGCAGTAGTTAAAATTATATTGGTTTAAATTATAACCTTGTTTTATATTTCTAGGTTTTACGGAGTTTTATGAAGTGTAAAATTGCATGCATTAACCTTCTGCCATGTCTACCAGACTTCTGAAAGTGTTCATGCTTGTGCAATCTATTTCTAGTGAAGGAAAACACAACCAAACAACAGCAACAAAGTACAAAAAAACCAACCAAGCTTGCCTACTTCCCAGCAGCCAAATAAACCTCAGATGAATTAGTGAAAGTTTTATGTGCATAAATTAAAAATTATTAATCAGGAGCATATATCCCACCCACATTCATAAGCTGACTGAATACACAAGATGAAATATACAACAAAACACCGACTTCAGTGAAATTAATGTAAAAGAGTTGTAGTCACATCTAATGGCTCTTAAATACATCAGATTTAATATTTTCCAGGAACTGTTCCATGCCCCACTAAGCTTGTTGATGTCTATATTACTTAGTACAAACAGACCAAATTCTTTCTATCAATATAAGTGCTGCAGTGCTACAAGGGATCTTCTGGGCTGTCAAGGGCAATCTCCTGCTGACAGAGACAACAGATCACTGAATTAGTTACATAATCCAACCCAGCTTCATCACAGAAAAGCAATTTTTTGTTTTGTTAAGCCTTTCAGTCCTAAACTGTGAAATATGATTGCTCAAATTTTCAAGAGGCTTCCTGTAACTTCATGTTTTAAGTTTGTGAACTTGGTGAATCTCCATTTATTTCCGTTTCAGCACTAGCCTAGAGAGTGAAGAGCACCTTTTTGTCTCAGAATTATCTCTATTGATCTTACCATCATCTTAACCTAATTCCATGTGTCCAGTCACTGTTCCTCTAATTCATAAGCACAGGCACACACAGTTCAGTTTCTTCTCAGAAACTAGGTACTCCCATCATCTTCAGTAACCTCCCTCCACAACTTCTGTCACTAACTTCATTTTTTACTTGAATAAGGGATGACTCAAGACTGAAATGAGTACTGTAAACTGTGTTTCATCAATGCTTTTTAAAATATCATTAGCATCCTCCCCACTCCTAGTGAACCACATGCTACTTGCTTTTGCAGCACTGTGTCTTCCATATCTTGCTGCAGCCATTAGCCTTCTGAGGAATTAAACAAGAAAGCATCAATATAGTCATAGAATCATTGGCATTGGAAAAGACATTCAAGATCATTGAGTCCAACCACTAACCTAACTCTACAAAGTCCACTGCTAAACCATGTCCCTAAGCATATGACTTTTAAGTCCCTCCAGGCATAGTGATTCAACCACTTCCCTCAGCAGCCTGTTCCAGGGCTTGGTAACGCTTTCAGTGAAGACATTTTTCCAAATATCCAACCCAAACCTGCCCTGGTGCAACTTGAGACTATTTCTTCTCGTCCTATCACTTGTTACTTGAGAGAGGAGACCAGCACCAAACTCTCTACAACCTCCTTTCAGGTAGTTGTAGAGAGTGAGCAGCTCTCCCCTTGGGCTCCTTTTCTTCAGATTAAGCAGCCCCAATTCCCTCAGCCACTCACCACAGGATTTGTTCCACAAGCCTTCACCAGCTTAGTCGCCCCTCTCCAGATCTGCCCCAGCATCTCAATGTCTTTCTTATAGTGAGGTGCCTCAAACTGAACCCTGTATTTAAGATGCAGCCTCACCAGTGATGAGCACAGGTGGTTGATCACCTCCCTAGTCCTCGCCACACTATTTCTGATACAAGCCAGGATGACTTTGGCCTTCTTGGCCACCTGGGCACACACTAGTTCATGTTCAACCGGCTGATGATCAGTACTTTCAGGTCTCTTTCTGCAGGGCAAATTACCAGCCACTCTTCCCCCAGCCTGTAGCATTGCCTAGGACTGCTGTGGCACAGGTGCAGGACCCAGCACTTGGCCTTGCTGAACCTCATAACACTGGCCTCAGCCCATCAATCCAGCCTAGCCAGGTGCCTCTGTAGATCCTTTGTACCCTCAAGCAGATGAACACTCCTTCAATATCAGAGATTTGGAAGCGAAATGAACAGGGGAATTTTGTAAAGGTTTACCACACCACACTGAATGAAAACTGTAATTCCTACAACATCAGCTTTGCCTGTGATATTCCAGGTTTGGGACTAAGCATATGCCACTTAACAAAAATATAAGTTACAGCCTGCAAGAAAAGAGAATCAACCAACTTTAAATAAAAAAAATCCCCAAACAAACAAAAGCTACACCAAAAAAAGTCTGAAGTGGCTAAACCTCCTAGTACATACATATAGTTCATACGCCTTCAGCATAAGTTTTCCTTCTCCGATGCAGAGAGCACGGGAATATTACACCAGTTTTAGATCTCAATTACAACAACCTAATAAGATTAAGAAAAAAAAATATATCTACAACTATATTTTAATGCATTAATTCCTTATTGTCATTTTTAGTTGACAAATATCTATTTCATAGCAAAACAACATCATAGGAACAGCTGGATGGCAGTTTTAAGCTCAAATGAACCAGCATCGCATGCTGACAAGTCATCTCTCTGATTGCTTTTGAATGGCAGCACATGCAGATTTATTCACTGCCATAAATTAGAACAATTATTTCTCTGTAGTTCACTTTATCTCAGACAGTGAGCCCCTGCACATATTTTTAAAGGATATCTTCCCTTTCCTTGATGATAAGTTCATTCTGTTCCTCTAGCTGTCTTATCTTCTTCTCAAACGACTCCTGTTCAGCTTTCAGCCGTTCTTCTGTCACCTCCTTTTCTTCACTTACCCTGAAAAGAATAAGAGAAATAAAATATATGCCCATAACCACAGCGCCTGACTTCTAACTCATCCACTTTCCAGGTAAATGGGTATCACCTTCTCCACCATTAAACAGGTTAGCTCCTCATAATGTTTATTTTATTATATTACACTGGAAGATGCATATGACTTTATGCAATACATTATTTTTTCAATGGCACTGGTCTCAATACAGTATGTGCACATTAATGGGCAGCATGGAACAACAAAGTAAGGACCTGAACCCACAATTAGATTTGTGCAGTCTGATTCCCTGCAGCCGTAATGAAGACACACTGGGATCCTTACAAGCCTAAGGCATGTAGACAGACAACTCAAATTGGAGAGCTTAGCTGCTGAGACAGGAAGGAAATTGAAAAACTTTTCTGTTTCTTAATCTATAAACGAATCCTTCTTTCACACTTACTGGTCAAATATAAGTCCAGGAAGAGAATCATTTTTCTTGTTAGTTTTCTCCAAACAAAACAGTTTGTCCTCTTCTAGGGATTTTAAAATATCAAGCCACAGAAGTAAATTTTCCCTTCTGTCTGGGCCATGGCACCCTGTATCTTGCTGCTCAGTGTAAATAATTGATTCAAGATTAAAAGATGACAGTGTGAGAAAGGTTTACAATGATCATTTATTCTGCACCTCAAGAGCAGGTTGTAAAAACAGTTATTCTGGTATCACGTAGGCAAGAAAACCATTATGCACAGATGATCTTCTAACTATGCTAAAAAACATAGCTTAGAAACCACGGTTCTATAAAAGCTCTACAAAAATATTAAGTAATGAGCTTAGACTAAGCACTTAGGCAATTTCTGTTGCTAAAGGCTCTTAAAGTTCAGTCCTTTATGATGATGAAACAGCTGCCACAGCACAGGTGACAGGAGACCAATGCAGTACAACTTTCAGAAAACTTCATTTTAAACTTCCTTTAAGTGAAACAGTCCTTATGGAAGATGAAAGGGGTGGGAATATAAGAAAAATATGTATATATAGGCACTGGACTAAGCCTTTCACTCATCCCATCAGACTGATTGACATTCTTAACAAAGAACTCCATTCAGAGACTGAGCCATCCATTTGACATCATGACGTTTCCCTTAAGGGAGCACAGATTTGTTTTGACACTCCAGTGGAAAAAACATAAATACCACAATTGGTTAACCCTCCTGGGGCGAACTATAGACAAACAGTATTCCCCAGCTCTAAGATCAACTTACAGTCCTTCCCACAACAGTTCAAGCAGACTGCATGAAGTTGAAAATAATACTGAAACTCAAACCTTTTCTCTATAAACCTGAAGGGAGAAAAATAACATACAGCATATAATCAAATTCTGTAAATTAGAGCATTTTGAAAGGTTGGAACAAACTATTAATTGGAAAGTTTCTAAATCACACAAAGACAACGTGAATATAGCATAAAAACATTCCATTATTCATATGCCCGTGGTCTCATTTACAATCCTCTCCCCAGCAGTGTTCATCAACCCATTCCTAGGCCCCTTTCCCTCCACTGAAAGGCTGTCAAAAGGGGTGTGCACACATCAGAAATTAAACCATGTAAAGGGAACCAGCTGTATTAACTCTGCATCCGTTCCAACACCTATGTGCTCCTTAGTTAAGCAGGCAACAAACATTTGACTTTTACCATACATACTTGCTCCCTGAAGCACTTACAACTGCAGTACATATGCCACAGACTGCAGATGCTGGCTTTTGCATCTAACCACAAGTTTGTTTTCTCTGAATATGGAATAATTAGGTAAGTAACTATAGCATATATGACCTTCTTTCATGTAATCAGTAGAGGATGCAAGAATGCTTCTTGTTTCTTACGGTAAAAAAAAAAAAAATTAAAAAAAGGAAGAACAAGGAATAAAAATCATCAGTTAGAAAAAGACAATGAGGGCAACACTGATCATGTAGATGAAAGACGGGAAGGAAACAAGAACGGGGGAAAAAAAATAATATCAGAAGGGAAAGAGATAAGTGTCACCTCCGGGGTACTATATAAGGAAGGAAGCTTGCTTACTAACTGCAGGGGTGATGCTGCATGAGGAAAAGGTTCAGGACAACTGAAACACTGAACCATGCTGGCACCTAAGAATACTAAAATCAAACAACAGTGTAAGAAAGTAAGACAAGGTAAGAAAGAACAGACCACTAGAGAAATTAGACTAAACCTAGCAGGTTTTACCCATCTCTATATTCTGTGATTTGCTGCTTGTATCAGACTGCATCACCTTCATGTGCTGTGTTTGTATTTAACACAGATCACAGCCAACTGTCATTCTCCCAGTCATATGAATATATTGTGCCACATATCTTCTGCAGTAAATGACTGAGAGCAGTAAGTGATCTTAGAAGAAATGTAGCAGTATGTATTTATGTATCACAAAGCAGGAGACAGCCCATAAAGGGCAGGCAAGATATAGAAGACAGTTACTCACAGGAGGTGGCAAAAGGAAGTTAGAGAAAAGGAATACAAAAATGTCATCAGATTACGTTGGATTTATGTCACATTCTATACATAGCTCGGTGATTTTTTTTTTTTTTATGCTTATTTCTTTGCCTTCCAGCAGTAAGGAACAGATGATTTTTAGCAGAACTAGGAAGGACTTCACTGATGCCAACAGAAACATTAGAAGGCTCATAATACTTCTCAAAAGATTTTCACTTGCTTTTCGTTCACTTGTGGTCAGAAAAGAGCAGTGAAAGAATGAAGGCACCGCAACTACAAAGTGCACAGCTGCTCTGTTGGGCAACACGCTGGTGTCCAGCTCCGTTATCTCTGTTCCCAGGAACAGAGGACTGACAGCTGAGAGCAAAGATGACACATTAGTAGAACTATTCCTGCTGTTCAGTATCTACAACATTTTCTTGCATGCAATTTACATTCACCTATCTTGTGTCATAGGATATACACCACCTGCCTTCAAGGCTTGTTTTAAATTCAGCTCACCAAAGCTTATGCAATTCTAGATGCATCTACATAAAGATTGTAATTTTATTTTATAGGAGCCTCTGTAGGAAAAGAAAAATTCAAAATGCAAATGTAGTAACAAAAGCTACCCTATGATGACATCAGCATTAGGGTTCAAATTAATTCCTAAATCACCAGTTACAAATATTATGGCATGCTCCCAAGTCCACTGCTGATTCTAGTAGTTCTGACTGTCTGAGCTGTAGAAGGAATTGATCAACAAGTTTTTGGTGACATTCCACTGAGTAAGCAGGATTGATGAACTCCAGGTGGAATTTTTGAAGCACTGCACAGATCAACAGAACATTTGTCTAATGCAAAGATGAAAATATTTTTGTGACCATCCTCAAAAACCACAAGTTTTAAATTCCAAGCAAAGAATAGCATCTGGAACAGGTAAGACCACAAGTAGAGAAACAATGGAGCAAAGGACCAAGATAAGGGCATCACACAAATATAGCACACATGGAAATCTTGGAATTAAATGAGGTATTCCAAGTAAAAGATGTGTCCAAAAAGAAGAAAAAAGAAGTTTTCATGTCAGAGTTGATCACAACATGCCTCTGGAAGAGTTAAGCAACAAAGTGACTTTTAATTCCAGAACTGCAGGAAGAGAAAACGGCGGTATTTTTTGTCTAAGTACACTGATTACAAATCTGATACATTTTACTCAAGTATCATGGGTAGTTTGTATAAATTAAAAAATACCAACCACCTCAAAACATAATTGAAATTGCTGCACAATGGATACATTTTGATATGCAACTTGCAAAATACAAAAACTAGATCTCACAGCATGAATTTATAGCTACAAATGACTTTTTAAGCACAAAAGGTAAGTGTAATTGGAGATACAATAATCCTAGGCATGCTTTACCTATCAACAAGAAGTAATTTCCAGATAAGCTTAGGGATATCTCATTTGCAGTCTCACTGACTGACCAATTAAGGGAACTGCAGCACAATATTGCTCCTAATGTAGCACACACACAGAGTGAAAAAAAAGGAGGAAAATATCTTGACATTGAAGTTAAAGCCAGGTAATGATTTGGTTAAATATGAGGTACCATAAGCCAGGAGAGAAGACAACCCAAGAGGCCACACACTGCAGATCTGTAATAAGAGCTTCCACAGGCAAGTTGTCCTTCAAAGATCCTAAGTGCTGGAAGAAAAACACTTAAACAGCAGATATACGCTACAATAGTTTTACTGTCCTCCTTTGTAATGGTTTCCAGTTCTGTAACCAAATTAACCTTCTGTTTTGATTCCCATTTTCACCTTTTGTTGGAAAATTTCAATTTTAGTTGGTCAATTTCATCTTCGTATCAGGATAAAAGTCCACATAAAGCAATGGCAGTAGAAAAGACTAGCATCCCAGACTGCCAGCACCCTACAAAGGGTTTAGGAATCCAAGGTCTTGAGAAGGAGGAAACATTTTTTCAATACAGGACAAAGGGCTGTCTGAAGGCTGTTTTACTAGACAAGCATTCTGGACATGCCTGTGGTCTTTGACAGAAAGACACTAATCTGATAGCAAAAACCATTCTTTATCTCATTTGAAAAGGGCAATTGCTCCCTCCCTTGGGTGGATAAGGGCATTATGATACCTTTCTACCTAAATTGCTTTCAAAGATTTGTTTGCAAAGACAACAGGGAGCCAGCTTTCTCCATGTTTATCTTATCTGAAGAAAGAAAGAATACAAAGTAGTTAGATACCAATTCTCACCACTAAAAAACAAAAATTAAACTTTCATGAACCACTCTAAGTCACTTAGTCAATTCCTCTGTTTATTCAAAAGCAAATTGTGTATGTGAGCTGTACAGGCCTGAGTGAACTGTGCAGGCAGGGAAGAAGTATTTATGAAGTGCATGTCATAGTAGGAGACAGAAACTTACAGTACTATGGCTATTTATCAGGGGTGAGGTGAATGCTTGCAAGCACACACACACACACACTCTCTCTACAAAAGAAGTTATGACCCTCTCCATTCAGCCAAATGTCAAGACAGAGAGAGCTCTCAAAACCTGTCTATCATTTAAAATATTTCACTCCAGAATAGCTGGTAACCATTCTCAGTATGATGTCTAGCAAGTCCTTAACGCTCAACAGTCAACTGACTAGGTCCCAGAGGAACTTCATGCTACTCCCTCTTGGAAGAGGCTAATGTGTCCTGACACTGGCACAGAGTACAAGCATAGGAATCGTCCAGTGTCTTCACCACATCACTGCTCATTTCATCACATAAGCTGATGACTGCTTCAGGAGCAGCCTACGGTAATAAAAGCTCAGAGAATGTATTTTTTAACCTCTTAAAAGGACACTGCTTGTAAGGAATTTGCTCTTACTGTGCCTGCCACTTTCCCCACTGTGCCAGCAGCACCTTCCTGAAAACATGAAGGTGCCATGCTGGCTGCTCTTAATAATAATGGCTGACCACACTCAAAAATTTCCCATTTACTCACAAAGAACTATGGCATTCATGGGCATGACTCATTCTACTCAGAAATTCCCCTGCATTTGAAAAGAACCTGCCAATACAACAAGAAAAGTTCAAATGCTTAATATTAGAGTCTTTCAAACTTTGTATCGCATTTGCCTCTCTCTTTTCAACTTAAGAGGGAAGATAGACTGGATATGTTCAGGAAAAGGCAAAATAATGGTTAGATTTACCAGTGGCATCACAAAGCAAAAGCTAAGATTATTTAGCATAGGTAGGAGAATTAGAAAACATACAGCTGAGTTCTTTCTTTCAACCCTGTCTCAAAATTGTATTTCACAAAGTCCCTAACACCTAACATGATGTCAGCCACTGGAATACCCAGCAGCAGAGCATTAGAGACCAGTAACTGATTTTTTTTTTTTTCCCCCCCCAAAGGAAATGATAATAAAAGGGCCAGCATTAGAATTTGCTCACACCAAGACAGAGTCTGATCCTGTAACATATTAGCTAATGTGTTGGCACACGCCTTCCCAACGTTCAAAAGTATAAAGAGAATGAGAGTCAGAGGAAGGGAAGAAAGTACAGTAAGAGAAAGAAAAGTATACCAGCTCTCCTTCAGCAGTTGCAGAAGTCAGGGGAAAGACCAATATACTGAAGTAGTTGAGCACGACTTGGTTGAAATTCAAGCCTCAGGAGTTAATCATATTTTGCTACTGGTTTCCACAGAGACAGAATTTTACCACTTTACAACTGCCTTCATGCAAACAGTTATTGGCGAATTTATTTCTGTCTACCATTCTGCAATAAACATGCAGGAATTAGTCCCAGTTACCAAGCTGCCATCATTTTAATTCCTAAGGAGTAGCAAAATAAGGAAAAGTGAAGTAAATAAAGAAAAGTGAAGCATAGCTCTGGTCAAGTGAGTTCTTTATTATTGCAAGTATTTATTGCAGAAGTCTTCCCAGAAAACTTTCAGTATTAAGCTTGTTCTTTTTCTTCTCTGAAAGAGCAAGGAATGTTCTACTGAATGTAAAAACCCTCCATCACTGCACAACCTAGGGATGAAAATTATGTAGAGTTTTAAAAAAGTGACGAGGTGAGCGGAATTAAAGTTCAACTTCCCTATTACTCTGCAAAGGACTTTTAATTACATCCAATAAAAATATGATTAGGTTTAAAAATAAAAGAGAACTAAGTATAAAATAATAGTGTTCCACTAATTTTACTTTTCAAAATTAATGTTGCTGCACCTTCTATTTTTCTTCGAACAAATGTCAGGCAGAAATATCAAACTGTCCTCAGGGAAAAATCACAGCATGTGAGATTTAAGAAGAATCCCATGCTCAAATGAGTTAGTGTACTACTATTCATTAGGGAGCAGTGTATTATGAGGAACAGTGTAATAAAAGGCTTTTTTAAATATTAGAATATAGCTCTATATATCAACAGTGGCAACAGTGTCCGAATAGCTCCAGCATCTGACAATTTGTAACCAGGCTTTCCAGCAATCTACTCTTTATGACAGCCTTAACTAGACATTTTCTAACACATAAGGTAGGATAAAATAGAGCTGCAAGCATGAAGAACTTCAGAAATTACTAAAATACTGTATAGCAAGAAATCCTATATTGGTACAAATTATTAGCAGGCAAAATGGTCCATTGGATGAGGATAATCAGAGAGAAAATATTCCTAGCTGCACCAGAGGCTTATTGCATGACCTTGAGCAAGTAACTTAATTTCTCTGCCCAAATTTCCCTATGAAAAAAAGGACAGTAATGCTTGCCAATTATTGCACAGACATGAAATCTATGGCAAAAAGCATTTCATTAATACTTGAGAACATCCATTTTCTTCCAGAAAAACTTTGCCTTTATATATTCTTAGAAGTATCCACCTTCAC
>JAAGNO010026719.1:25584-41428 GCA_033439905.1 Ceryle rudis | reverse complement strand
TGAGGAAGAATGGTGTGACTGCTCCAAGCTGGAGGACCACAGCACATGCTTCGGTATGTTAGACAACTCCAACTCCATCCGGTTATTGCTTGGGTTAGGCGTTGCAACTGAAAGCTGGACTCTTGCCTTATTTTGACTACCTCTGAACTGTGAAACCTGGGAGTGAACAGAGCATTCACACAGGTAAAGGAAGCACATTGCTTTTTAACACCATCCTTGGTGCTACAGAAAAAAAAATCTGGTTACCCTTTTGTAATTAACGCACAGGAATCCAATCCTGAAGTATTTACATACAGCATCAAAAAAGCTGTAAATTTTAGGATTGGGCTTTTTTTCTACTTTCTGATCTAACAGCCTCCTAGCTAGATCTTTCCACCCTCATGTGAGCCAGAGTAACATATGTCTTCCTTTTGTGGAGTACACTGAATTGGAAACCTTGTTTCTTTGGAATCTCCCCTGTGCCTTTGTTGTGCAGTTCTGCTCAGTCTCCTTCTCTCTTCACTTTCAGTCAATTTTCTTTCTGTGGTATATCCCAACTTCTCCGGAAGGGTGGAGGCTTCCTCCACTACTGCCTTCATCCCCCTCCATCCCCTAGTATTGAGGGCACCCTTGAGGAAGCAAGGGGGAATCCCCAGGGAACCTTCATCCTAGGGCCATCTGAGGAGGAACACCAGAAGGAAGAGGTTTTAAGAGGCAGTGTGTCCTGGCTTGTATTTTGAGGAGAAATAGAGATGACTTGACTCTGTCAAGTACTCAGGAAGAGATGAGTAGGGAGAACTTTCTCTGCTCAGATATGAACCAGATGTTAATCTCATCACCTCTGCCATGTCTGAAATACCCCAGTTACACACAGCTGCAGGAGCACTGGTGACAGGGCAGTTTTAGTGGAGTGCTCTGAGTTGAGAAGGAAGAGGAAAACAGGCCATAAAAACCTCGAGGTTTGCAATTATGAGCCTAGGAGCTACCTAAATCCAATCGTGATTAATTTTACATGGGGCAGGCTCAGAATATTGCCTCAGCTCAATGGGTGCACAGCAGCTAAGGGAACCCACGTGTGTGTGTGTGTGTCTACTTGCACGCCAGGGCCAGATCAGTTTTCTACATTGTTTGAGACTAGCTGCTTATTACTGGCATTTCCTTTCCTTTCCTTTCCTCCTCTCATTTTATGGGTTTCACTGATCTCCAGACTGTGCCTTTAGCGAGCTCTGTGATCTGGCTCCTGACAAATTCACCAACAACCTAGCAGAAAAGCATTTAAAAAAGAAATGGACACTAGTATCTTAATTTTTAACAGCCAGAACAGTTATTTGAATCCACCCTTAAACCACTGTAATTTAGTATCATTTTGGAGCCCTTGTATGAAAGGCAATAATGCAATTGCTGATACATTAGTAGTAATGTGTGTCTTGCAGAATTGTGGAAACATTCATTACAGAGCAAATAATTTCATCAGATCTGCCAATAATAATTTTTAATAGAAAATAAAGCAGTTACCTACTGCGTAAGGAATTGTTTTCTAAGGCAGTGTTTACCTTTAAAAGATTGCAAATGGAGGAAACCTTACCCAGACCACTGACATTACCTCCAGGGGTAAAGGTGCATTTTTCTGAGATGTTTGTGTTTGGCACTTCAATGGTAAAGAGCACCCCTTTGTGCAAAGTCACGTATTGTTCCACTGGAAACCTGCATAGTGGACTATCTGCCTGAAAAAGAACATGTTGGTGGTTTACTTCTCTGGTTTTCCTCTGCTGGTATTAGAAGTAAAGCTGGCTATGGAAGTGCAACTCAGAAACTCAATTCATGGGGCCAGTATCTTGCATGTGTGTGTGTGTGTGTATTTTAGGTTTAAGAGCTATTTCTCTCCTTTACCACTTGAGGGTGATGTAGAATGGAGCCGAGTGATCAAAAGCATAACTACACAAAAAGCTTTGCAGCTCAGAAATTGAACACTGCATGAGTTTGTAACTCTTAGAGAAGACTAACAGAAGCCCAGTGGCATAACAGAAGATAGCTAATAAATAGAGGAACCACAGTGGAATGTAAACAAGGGATTAAGCAAAACAGGAAGTTTTCATCAGACCTCCCTTGGGTCTGAAGGCTGTCTATGACATTATACTTGTAATCTTCAATAAAGATGTGATGTGCTTTTGTAATATATATTTCTATTAAAGGCACCTGCTTTGCTAGGCTAAATAAGCCATCTTTATCTCTCTTTCTGTCAAGCTTCCCACTTTGCTCTTTGGATAATGTGCATTTATAACATAAACTGTGCTACAGGCATGATTCAATTTACTGTTCAAAAACTGAAGAACTTGAGATAATGGAAGTCTCAGTGTTTGGGCAATTAACTTCTTATCTGAAGGGTATCTTGCTCTGTCTTTCTAAATTCTCTAGGAGTCTCACTTGGTTTCACAGCCTCTTTTTTTTTTCAGCAGCTACATTCCTATTTATGATTCAACATAGGTGCAGTTCAGGCTATCGCCTCCTTTCCACTTTGGTGCCAGAACTTCAGTTCTGTAATACGCACAGGATGCTCCTCCTGCAGCAAATGCACACTGGCATTGGCGACAGCTTTCCACAGTCCCTGACAGGTCAAACTGTAAACTGCAAACTATCACTGCTCAGTTTTTACCTGCAACAGATTCTTTTTTTTTTCTTTCTTTCTTTTTTTTTTTTTTTCCCCCAAAGTAAGTGAAATCATTAAAAGGTAAAGAAAAAGATGCAATTATTTATCTCAACAAATAGCAAGTTTACCTCTTCCTGTACAGATTGCATTTTGCTGTCCATAATGGTACATCTGTACATGGAGAAATTCTTGCTGCTTTCCCAGGACAGTTCCATTTTTCTCCAATTCATTTTCACATTTGTAATAGGTGATTCTTGTGCCTCTGCTGAAATTGTCACAGAATAAGTTCAGTAAGGATATGCTGTTGTTTTGTTGAATGCAGTGGATAGTAACTATCTGACTTAAAATGGCAGTTGTCAGATTAATTCCACACATTTCTGATAAATGAAGAATTCAAACCTGTTTTCAGATTGTATCTGCAAAAACATACTTACACCCCATACACTGGATGTCAGCATGCAAGTGATGAAATAGCATCATACACCACCAAATCATGCAAATGAGACCAAGAGTATCAAACATCTTTTCTTCTCTGGAAAGAGACAATGAAACCTTCAGGGAAAAACAAAACAGCAAAGTGATGCCCACATGTACTTTAGGTTCTGCAAAGCTTCTTTTTTTTTTTTTTCCTGAGAAGAATCAAAGATGCTGTCTAATTCACCCTTAGCCAAGCAGAGGGCGTTATTCAGGACTTCTGTCAGGCACCTCTTTGAAACAACTGTGTAGGGTCATTATTCTCTATTACAATAGAGAGGTTTGAGATAGAGAGGCCACAGACTCTCGTTGTGATATGTACATTCACTTTTTTCAGTGCAGAGACTATGGTTTAGGATTACTGTTGTCCCACATACCTATCCTAACCATACCATCAGACAGCCAAATTTTCTCGAAGCAAACATTCAAGCTGGCTTCCAACCATTTGTTGAAGGCACCTTTTGGGAAGTGGATGGTTTGGCTTTTGGTCATGTCAGAGTGTGAATGACTCACATCTCTATGAGTGCTTTGTTAAAGCCAGCATCACCAGCAGGCATGTTCAGAGCCTGTACCTGCTCCTGTCAGCACATCTTAGGAGTGCATGAGAAATGCCCATGAGATCAGAGCTGTCTAGTAAAAACAGGAAGAGAAATGTCTCCATCTCTGTCAGGATTTAGCAGGAATTAAATGCTGACCTAATGCTGACCTGCTTTCCTTTTTTTTTTTTTTTTTTACTATGGCACACCTACAGTCTTACTTCAAAGTCTTTTGGGGCTGATTTAAAGATCTTATGTAGTAATGCCTTAATAGCCCTTAAAATGCTGTTTAGAGCAATGCCCTGAATCACTTCTCACTCTGTTCCTGGAGGCAGAGGTCAAAGCTGATTGTGGACATAGTCTTGGTTTTGTATATATTATTTATAAATTTCAGCACTATTTTCTATCATCTTTTCTTCTTTTATTTTCTGACCACAGATCAGCTAAGAACAACTTTCCATTCTGAAAAAGGCCTTAGGAGATGGAATTTTGATGGGCTATTTGAAACTGGAGAGTCCTGGATTCAGCAGCTTTTGCATTGCTGTGAACATCCCAAATAGCAATGATTATCATAAACTTGATGATGCTTCTCTCAATTTCTGACAAACGTGAATTAATTTTTCATTTTTATAAGTGGTCCCTCACTTTTCACCTCGTTTCACAAAAAACTAAATATATTAAAGAATGCTTGTTTTTAGATGTAGTTTACTGTATTCCACTATTAAATAAGATAACGTTCTCTACACTTTTTTTGTTATTAATTGTTTTGGGGTGCAGAAATTGTGGAATCTTACTGTGGCCATTATTAAACTTTGAGGATGTCTGCTTTGTAATCAAAATAAGTTGCAAGCTTATAGAGCTATGTCCATAATTTTAAACTAGTATAACTGCACTGGTATGCTACTGAACTTGGGCTATAAAATATACTTGAGAGACTAGGAAAAAATGGTGAACCTCCTTAGAGCTGTTATAGAGAACGTGACTCTCAAGTCGTCGCATACAGTTTTTGAACAAAGATTTACATAATTACAGGGTAGACCTTTATGCTTGGGATTTCTGGTCCTCTGCACCTACAATTTTCTATCTGTAAGTTGTCAACATTTTCTAGAACCTATTTCTCTCTTTGTGTGTTTTTCAGTCCAGTTCCTGAAATGAGACAGTCTATTCTAATGACCCTTTTCAATGAGGAATGCTACAAAAGACAAGGTATTTTTCAGTGTTTCTTTCCCATCTTGACTTGCCTCCATTATGTCTCAGTGATGAAACAGACTTATTAGCATACCTGTGGATAGCCTCTGTGGGATGAATTTTGATATTAAGACATCTAAAATTATCTGCAAGTAGGTATTTACATAAGCACAGGTTTTTCAAGCTCCCATTATAGTCAATGGAGATCTGGTTGAATTCCGTTCACTGCTTCTTGTACACATAAGTAATTTCTCACTCTTTGTTTTAAAGCCTTTGACTATTGTTATATAGAAGTCTTAATAACCTTTTCAGTATTATCGTATTTTTTATATATTTGATTTTCTGTTTCCCTCTGCTGAGTTTCTTTGATTTGGAAGTCTTTTTTTTTTCTAAAGGCATTTTTTTAAGCAGCAACAAAATCTTACACCCGATCAGAATTCTTTTGCCTACTGTTTTCTTTTCTTGCCTCACAAAGTGTGTGAATATCATGTCTGGTGAAGCAGTGTATAGACCGTGTGCAAGAGGCTACGTCTTCCCTTCCAGGCTTGTGTGAGTGTAGGAGAGGGCTGGAGCTGCTGCCTGGTTCAACAAGATAGGTCATGGATGTCCTTTCATGTGTTGTCCTTCTCTAGGTCAGAGAAACACTTGATTCTGGCTGGGCTGGAGTGAACTTCCCGCAGAGCAGCCCATATAATGCTGTGCTTTGCACTTGTAGCTACAACAGCTTGAACAGTGTTGATAACACACCAAAATTTTGGCTGTAGCTGAGCAGTTCTCGCACAGCATCAAAGCTGTCTCTCCAACACCATCCCACCCACCCTGCAAAGGCCTCCCCAGTATGATGGGGGTGGGCAAGAGGTTGGGAGGGGACACAGCCAGGACAGCTGACCCAACTGACCAAAGGAACACTCTATACCATGTGACATCATTCTCAGCAATAAAAGTTGGAAGGAAGGAGGATTGGGGTGAGAGGAGGCATTCATTGTTAAGGTGATTGCTTTCTGAAGCAAATGCTATGCATAGAGGCCCTCCTTCCCCAGGGAGTTGATGGATATCGCCTGTTGATGGAAAGCAGAGAATAAAGAAGAGGGGGAGTGAGACAGCGGCTTGGTGGGAACCTGGTGGTCAGCCAAGGTCAAACCAACACAGTATGTTTTTCTGTTTGCTATCACAAATGGCTCTCCACTTCTCAAACTACATTAACTCCTTTGTTCTTACAGGTTTATATCCCTCATCCCAGAACAGTCTACTTCAATTTTTCCCTTGTTGCAGTGTCAGAAACCAAGGAGTCAGATGTTAGAGGTCACTGTAGGGAATTTAAATTGCTAAGGAAGTGTGAGTACCTGCAAAGGGCAACTCCTCATTCATTCATGTGGTGTGGAGGTCTCAGCAGAGCTAATCAAACACCGGCATCAGCTCTTGTCAAACGTATCTATATTTTAGGTAAAATTTTCCTTTGCTCAGAGGAAGTTAAAACTCTTCGGAAGAAATTTCTCTATTCCCAGTATTTGTTCTTCTGTTCTTTTGGGGTATTTTTTCTACATGAAGAAGCAACACTAGTTAATGTGTTTTTGTCTGGGTTTTTTTTTTACTATTACCTAGTAATGTAAATTTCTAGTAGCAATTTTCTTGACTGTAGATATTACTTAAATTAATTCTAGGACTGGGAGGTAAATTCTTATAAACTCAGGAAAAAGATAAACATGGTAATACTTTGTTACTTGTCTGTCCTTCTATATTAATTTTATGATCATTTCAGAGTGCTGATTTCAACCTGTGGTGAAAGCAAAACCCCATCCAGACACTCCAAGCAAGCTGGAGTCTTGAATATTTTCAGGAGGTACCTCACATTCCATGGAAGTTGGCTTGATGTGACCCATCTCTCACGGTCTCTGGGAATCAAGCCAGGACAGGACACCATCTTGGGGTTGTAACAGAGACAGACTCTTCCGTGTAGCCTGATTCTTCTCTGCTTATCTCTTGCAACATCAATCTTTTCTTTGCAAATCATCATGCTACAGTAAGGATGTGGCCACAGCTGCTGGGAAGTGATACTAAAGAAACAAGTACAAGCAGTATGGAGGACTGGCCATGAAATGCAATGTGAGATATTGATCTCAACAGTTACTTCCACTTTCTCATGCTTTCAGTGATCTCCTCAGTAATTCACATAGAAATCTCAAGACCTGTTGTCCTTCTAGTCTGCGCTGTTTCATATAAGCATATTTTCCTCCATTTTTGTGCCATCTGTTCAATTCCTTTTAATTTTTTCTCCTTCTTTTCCTTATCCTACATTCTTTTTTAAGCATTTGTTTTCCTATTCTCTGGCAGCTTTCTGTTCAATTTTCCTTTATAGTCTTTGCTTCATTCTTGTCACCTTCCTCTGTCCATTCTCATGACTCCTTCACTTTCAGAATCTCCCTCAGGTTTCCTACAGATGACAGCAGCCCCATACTGAGAACACTGTCCACACTATATCTTGGCAATTCTTATCTGGAGCACTACTGAAGGAGTCATCTGCAGCCTTGCCTATTTAGAGGACTGCTTGCTAGCACCATTGCCTCCAGGCTCTGGATATGTCAATGGGCTTGCAGTGGGAATAAGAGGGCCTGCAAGCGTTTATTTTCTTCATAAGAAATTACCACGTCCATTATCCACAGGTTAAAGGGATTTTGCTTCCCAAAGGATTTGTGTTTTACAATTGACTGATTTTTAAAATAAATTGCACAAGAAAGGATTACCATTGGGTTTTGCTTATGTTCTCTCTATTGTCCCAGCTGAAGGTACTAACACATAGCCAAGTCTCTTGGCTTTTCTCTGATCTTCTGACAGGATAAGACATGTAGAAGCTGTGTGAGCCCTAAGACATTTGCATGACGCATCCGTACCTTCTGCCTGGTGGCCAAGCAAATGACTCTAGCACCATATCTGTAGGAGCTTTGTGCCTCCAGGACCTCCACTCTTTCCCAGATTGTCTTTTGCAGTCAGGTGTGGTAAAAATCTCCTCTAGAATGATCTCAGTATCAATGTGTTAGAAGGAAAATACAGTCACATTTAAAAACTGTGGTATGCCTACAGTAGTTTCTACAGAAAGCAACTTTTAAATACTGACTTAAGCACTTTCAGTTCTTACCTTCTTAGTCTGTACAGTCTGTTGTCTTCACTTTTAGACTGTGAGTGCAGGATGCTACCAGAAAATGTCACTTGACACCAAGGTTCCTTGCTTGTAATTCCTAGCTTTACCAGTGACTTTATATTTCTTGAATGGCTCTGGGAAGGTTACTCCTGCCCATGACACTCTTCCAGAAAAATTTGGATTATACTCATAGGGTGATATGAGGATAAACTGATGCTTATACAGTGCAGACAAACTGATGCTTATACATTCCAATCATGCAGAGAGTACCATGCACTTGGTAAGTGTACCGGGAGGCACACTAAGGAATAAAAACCTTACAATACATGCCAGGCAAAGAAATAGTACTCTTGTATTGTTGCCTAAATGCAGCTTTCCCAGAACTAGTTCACTCAGTATTTTGATTTCTAGAGATGATACAAAACAGGGAGAAGTGGTTGATGTTCCACTATTTCACTTCAGAGGGACCTAGCCAGACTGCAGAAATGGTCTGACAAGAACGTCTTGAAATCAGCAAAGGGAAGTGCTGAGTCCTGCACCCTGAGAGGATCTACGCCTAGCACCGGCACAGGCAGAGGTCAACCATCTGGAAAGCATCCTTGCAGAGAAGACCCTGTGGGCCCTGGTGGACAACAAGCTGACCAAGTAATATGCCCTTGCAGAAAAGAAGGCCAAATGCATTAGACAGAGCATTGCCAGCAGGTCAAGGGTCCTTCCTTCAAGATCCTTCCCCTCTGCTCAGCACTGCTGAAGCCAGACCTGGAGTGCTGGGTCCAGCTCTGGAATCCCCAGCACAAGACAGATACAGAGCTACTGGAGAGAGTCCGGTGAAGAACCACAAGGATGATTAAAGTTCTGACATATAAGAAGAGGCTGAGAAAGCTGGAAGTATTCAGCATAGAGAGATGAAGGCTCAGGGAGATCTTATTCATGTGTATAAATACCCAGCTGTGGGGATTAACAATGATGGAGCCAGACTATGCCCAGCGGTGCCCAGTGATCGGACAAGAGGAAATGAGCAAAAATAGAAAGAATGGAAATTCAGCTTAAACATAAGAAAACACATCATATTGTGAGAGTAGTCAACCACTAGAACAGAATTTCCTGGGAGGTTTTGGAGTCTCCAGTGTTGGAGATACTGACGCAACAAAGCCTAAGCCACCTGCTGTAGCTAACCCTGCTTGGAGCAAGGGGTGGGACAGGACCATCTCCAGAAGTGCCTTCCAGCCTCAACCAGCCTAAGATTTTATGATTTACTTGTCTTCAAGAAATAGAATATTTCTAGTTAGATGAATTTAGAGAAAGGGTACAGAAAATATAATTTCTTTCAGTTATTGCAAAATAGATGTCAGATAACAAATGCCAAATAGCACAACAGACATCATAGGTATTTCATAGTCTTCCTTGAATCTTGCAGAAATGTTTAGAAATTTTAGATATACACAAATCACCATTTTTAATCAAATTACCAAAATTTTTCCTAGACTTTCTTAAGCAGAAAGCTAATCTAGATTTTGTGCATGTGCTAGTATAACTGTACCTAACATATTCCTTGTCAAAAAACTTGTATTCTGCACAAAATATTCTGTGGCACAAGAGACAACGTGAAGAGACATACCTCCTCTTGAAAAAGTTCTCCTCCTACGTCTTAGATTTTGGATCGCAGCAGCAAGGACACTTGAACCTGTACTTGTAGTCACACAGGCATCAGTGTTTTACTCCAACAGTTAACTTTCTTTTTCCGCATGCCAGTACTGAGTAGCAAATGCTGCAAGTCAGAACGTGCCTCAGTTTATAATTTCCCTTAGTACTTTCAAACTTCCTTAAATATCCTAATTTGCAGATGTTAATGATTTCACATGAACTGATCACGCAACTAACTTTTCCTTCCTGTTATGTTGGCTGAACTAAGTGTGAACAGTCACACTATGCAAACTTATCATACAAAAATACACAAATACTCAGTAATCATAACACTTATTAAAATACCTCTCCTACAAATAAACACATTTTCATAAATAATATGTTCTGGAAATAACAGCAGTGGTCTGTGACTAAGCAATGCTTAAGTGCTTACAACATGGCCACTTATTTCTGTCAGGACTTAACTGGATGTATACATCATTTATGCACCAGCCGAGGTTCTCCTCTGAGGGAGACCAATCCCTTAGCATGTATCTGCAAACAGCCAAGACAATTCTGTCTTGCATATTTGTAGGCAAAGTGGTGAGGAAAATACCCGATCTAAATTTCTGAACATTCTCACTTCCAGATTATGGACTGGTTTTGTGCAGTTTTCTTAAGGCACAGTGCAATAGGTTAGGTGCCAAAGTGTCTGATTATGCAAATTAAAATAAAATATCCAAAGCATTTACTGAATTCAGTAATGTCACATTCACAAAAGACTCTGCAGTCTTATAAATATGAGAGTCTAAGACACAATGTTTGCTTTAGCTTCCATCAGCTGTAGATATGGCTCTGGGTCACGCAGAGTGTTAGTCACTTCCCAGTTTGTTTTACATGATATCTGGCATGCAAGTATGTAATCTTCATGTAATAGGTTCTTTTAATTTCTCCCTGTTCTCAAACATTTCTAGCAAGAGTGATCTCAAATACCCTCTACCTTCTACTCGCAATACAGGCACAATAACAGGAAGGTGATGAATTCCCCAGGCTTCTTAGCAGTGAGGCAGGTTACTTAGTAGTTAGTCTGTTAGAGGAAGAACTATTCTTAACTCTGTCTTCCTTCAACCATTTTTTTTTTTTTTGCTACTGTATGTGCTCAGATCTCCACCCATAGCAAATTCCTTACAGACATTTAAGATTTTAAATGTCTTTGCTTTTCAGTCCACACTGCTCAGTCTTGTCCACATTCATCCCCTGATTCTCACCAGAATGGCGTGTTAATATTATGTTCCATTTTAAAACCTTGAGGTTAAGTTGAGTAATACTGAAGGCAGAACATGTGTGAGGCAGTGGCTTAGCTGCAGAATTGGGTCTCTAGAACAACATACCTGGCATTGACTCAGTCCTTGCCAGATTTTTGGTACCTTCCTAAGAGGACTGGCATGTTTCAAATCTTCTACTCACGAAAGGATTTCATTTGCTTCTTTTATGTAGCCTAAACAGAATACAATTAGTATAAGTGTCAGTGTGGTCTGAAATTGCCTATCATCAACTATGCCTACTTGGGTACCATCAGCCACCTCAGTGACTGCTACCACCTTGCATAGCTTTTGTGTAGCACTATCATCCCATGCCACACATCTTTATAATGCAAAGTGTGTTTTAGTATGCATCCTGCTGTGGTGGCATGTTTGGGCAGGTTCTGGGTAACCTGAGCGTGGTCTTTCAGGGTCATCTGACCAGTTGAATCATAGACTCATAGAGTCATTTTGGTTGGAAAAGACCTTTAAGACTGAGTCCAACCGCTAACCCAGCACTGCCAGGTCACCACTAAACCATGTCCCTAAGCACCACATCTCCACGGCTTTGAAACTCCTCCAGGGATGGGACGCCACCACTTCCCTCGGCAGTGTGTTCCAATGCTTAACGTACTGGTGAATAATTTTTTTCTGGAGTTCAGTCTAAACCTCCCCTGGCACGATTTGAGGCCATTCCCTCTTGTCCTATTGCTTGTTCCTTGGGAGAAGAGGCTGACTCCCAAATCACTACAACCTCCTTTTAAGTAGTTGTAGAGAATGACAAGGTCTCCCTTGAGCCTCCTTTTCTTCAGGATAAACAACCCCAGGTCCCTCAGCTTCTCCTCAAAAGACTTTTGCTCTAGATCCTTCCTCAGTTTCATTGCCTTTCTTTGGATACTCTCCAGCACCTCAATGTCCTTGTAGTGAGGAGCCCAAAACTGAACACAGTATTTGAGGTGCGGCCTCATCAGTGCTGAGTACAGGGGCACAATTACTTCCCTAGTTCTGCTGACCACACTATTTCTGTTACAAGCCAGGGTGCTGTAGGCCTTCTTTGCTTCCTGGGCACTTTGCTGGCTCATTCAGCTAGATGTCATCCATCACGTATAGGTCATTTTCCACCTTAAGACTAAATATTCCCAGGACTACATTCTTGCACCCTCAGGCTGTCCAAACAGTGGCTGAATTAGTTTTAACTCATCCATTTTAAACTATAGTCTGGACTAATTCATCGGGGCTCTGCGTGCACCAACTGGTGAAGCCACTTCACCTCTTCTCAGGGCGTGGCTGCCTGTGCTCCCTCCCTGAGTGGTGTGGATGGGCCTTGGCCAGGGAGGGCACAGTCCTGCTGTCCTCATGGCTGGCCTCAGGTCCTGGACAAGCCCAGGACTCTGACTTCCCTGGACACCAGCTTCTTTCAAGACATATGAAATATTTTGTATTCCACTTCAACAGACCCCACTTTCTCTTGAGACTGTTGTGGTACCCCACTTTTCACAGGCATTTCATAGAATCATAGAATGAATTATAGAATGGCCTAGGTTGGAAGGGACCTTAGAGATCATCTAATCGAACCTCCCTGTCATGGGCAGGGCCGCCTCTCAACTAGATCAGGGTACACAAGGCTATGTCCAATTTGGCCTTGAACACCTCCAGGGAGGGGGCAGCCACAACGTCTCTGGGCAATTTATTCCAATGTCTTGCCACCCTCGTGCTGAAGAATTTCTTTCTAAGATCTACTCTAAATCTATTCTCCTTCAACTTAAATCCACTTCCCCTTGTCCTATCAGTCAATGCTCTTGTAAAAATTCCCTCCCCAGCCTTCCTGTAGGTCCTTTGGTAAAATTGCAGTGACCACACTATGAGTTTTCTAGGTTGATACGCCTGCTGTTCTCTGGGTTGAACTTTTGGCCTTATTTTGAACATGGGTGTAACACTTTTCCTGGATAATTTGAAGTGTGTTATCCCCTTCCAGGAGAAAACAGGAAACAAATGAAGCGTTTGTTTAGCTTCTGTATAACAAGACTGTACAGCCATTTCCTGAGTGTCTTGATGTTGTCTTTATTATACTTTCCTATTCCCTTCCCTACAGAAATCAAATGAAAACTTCATAGCTCATGGCTATGTTTTGGTGGATTAGAGCCAAACTACTTCACTCTGGCAATTATGGCCAAGAGGAAAGATACTATGAAAGATTGTATGAACCAGTAGAGTCTAGTACAACCCCATCACTCTTTTAGCAAGTGATTGTGAGCATTTCAACTCTGGCCATTGCTGCATACTGAGAGAAATACAAAGATGGTTTACGTATGTGTCCATCACTAATTCAGTCTCATTAAAGAATTGGCCTTATTGTTCTGATCTGCTTCAAAAACCTTTCCAGGTGAGTCTTTGACCAAAAGACAATCATTAACTTTGTCAAAGGCAGTAGCTGTCCCAAGATCTGTTTGCTTCCAGCTTCAGTAGAAGCTGGACAGTGTGGGGAATGACCTTTGGCTGCACTGGCAACTGGAACTGGCAACTCCATAGTGCTGGAACACCTCCATCAACAACAGTTCCCAGCATTGGTTTGGCCAGGGTTTTCAAGCAATGGCCCGAGCAACTCCTGGATATCGTCCAGAGGTCAGCTCAGGTTAAGGCTAATTTCTAAAGACAATTTTCATGTGTCAACCTTATTTAGAGGTTTAATAAACTTAATCTGATCTCTTACATGGCAATTGGCCTCAGTGCAAGACAGTAGTCCTGGGAGTATTTAGTTTAATAATCAATGCTTAGTATCATTATAAAACTAGTCTAATAATCAAATAGCTATGTTCAAATGACTAGCATAGAAATATGAGCCTTTGAGTCTCAAAGTGAAAAGCAATTTTATACCAAAGCATAAAAGTGATGTGCCAGTCTTTCCTCGTCCAATTATGAAAAATTTTGTGAGACCCTCTACAAATGAATCTCAGACACCAAAAGCTGCAACGATATATATCAGTTATCAGAATTGGTGTGGCTACTCAGAAGATAACATTCTTTTTCTTGTAAATGAAAGGGCTCGAAGGCTAATTCTGTTAAAGGGAAATTGATGAATATTTTCTCTTTCAGACTTAAGACCACCTTAGAAGTCATGGTGAGCTTCCAGTATTACATCCTCAGGTAGGAACAAGTAGATGGTTCACTTACCAATCATACAAACTGGGGATTCAGATGATAAGACTCTTCTGGAGTAACTCCAGATCAAGGCTGAGCCTTGTATGGAATTAGATGTTAACCAAAGATGGAAATTTTGTCTGTACACTGTTATTACCTGCTCAAATTCTGACTCATTGCTGGAATATGCTTCTTTCCCAAATGAAGGAGCCCAAAAATCAAATTATACCAGTAAAATAGAGTTTGTTGCTGTGCTCCTGATCAAGGAGTATCAGGAGACATGTCAGTAGGTGAAGGTATTTACCTCTTGTCTTCTCTGCTGACCTCACTATCTCTACTGACTACTTAGCTCTTAGAAGGGCTTATGTTGTCTGCCTATCGCTAGACTTCATAGGGGATGCAAGAATTAGGTTTTTGACAAATGCCAATAATATTGTTATTCTGTGCAAATGTTACCTAATATTTTTTGCTTCTATAAAAACAGTGATATGGACCCTGAACATCACATGTAGAGCCCCTGTTGCAGTATGTGATGATTACATGGTTATGTCCATGCCAGTATCTTCCCACACAGTCCTATCAGATGGTAAAATGTATTCTTGGGGCTCCATTCATAATAAAACCAGATCAAATAGTAGGAGGATTTGCCTCTTTAAAAAGAAAAATTTATTGATCCTGACTTAGTGAAGTACAGAGGTGGGGGAGGCTGTACAAAATAAGAAGACATTTCTCAAGAAGGTTAAGCCCTATTCAAAGATGGAAAAAAGGAAAGCATGTGAATTCTGACCATAAATACAAAAGCACAGTATGTAAAGCAAAAAATGTTTGGTGTTTTGTGTTTTGTTTTGTGTTTTGTTTGGTTTGGTTTTGTATGGAAAAATTTATAAAAGGAATTAAAGAAATCTAATAATAAATCATTTTCCAAAAAAAAAGGAAGCTTGTCAGAAACAATTGAGCAAATAGATGATTAAGCTATATTAGAAGATTTGTTAAAGGGTGTTGGGTGACAACACAAAGTATCAGTAAGCATTTGATACTATAGATACCCTCAAAGATGTCGTCATGATGGGACTTTTCTTCAAGAGGAGTGCAAGGGAAGATCATGCTCAAAAAAAAGGTGCCAGTCAAAGGGATTAGAGAGAAAAATCAGCATTGCTTCTTTAGACCAGGAGAAAAGTCTAAGCTGCCCTGAGATAAGAGGAGGATTCTCACATGGATAAATAATTACAAGCAGTTTGGGATAATAGAAGCTTAAGATGACTGTAAGAAGGTTCAACAACCTGTCAAAAGTTAGTGAACGAATGATAAATTGGCAATGAAATACCAATTTCACATACAATGTACAAAAATGTAAATTTGCACACATAATGAAGAAAAGTCTTAACATGCTGAAGTCCTGGATTGGCTATCTGGACATTTTGTTCAAATATGATATGGCCTGTATGTGCTGTATACTGCTGTGGCTATACGATAAATGTCCAAAGATTTTTTTTGTCCGATCTAAAAATGCTTTATGTGGAAGGCTGCATCATCTGGATATGACAGAACTCTGCCTGCCCTGTGGATCAGGGAAGACATCACCAACAGTACAGAATGTCTTCTGAAACCACTTACACTGATAAGTTGCATGAGCAGTTCAGTGTAGGGATCCAACAAAGCAGGAGTGTAAAGAAGCACAGTAATCTAGCATTGAAAATAGTAACGATTTGTGAGTTACTAAAAGTGTTAACAGAACCTGGTGTAGGGAGGAGAGGAGAGGGGAGGAGAGGAGAGGAGAGGAGAGGAGAGGAGAGGAGAGGAGAGGAGAGGAGAGGAGAGGAGA
>JAAGNO010026719.1:0-13179 GCA_033439905.1 Ceryle rudis | reverse complement strand
TGAGGAAGAATGGTGTGACTGCTCCAAGCTGGAGGACCACAGCACATGCTTCGGTATGTTAGACAACTCCAACTCCAGCTAGGGTTAAGAAGGACTCACTTTATTTTAGATAGCAGCACTGAAGGATATTTGCACTGACAGATTCAATGTAGTTTTTCTCATGGATAAATCCTCAAAAAATATGATTAAAGCTGTATCTGATAAAATAAGTCTCAGGGGAACCTATATTGCTCTAGTACAGACAGACAGTTAAAGAGGCTGCTGCTGTGCTTTATGTTGTTCCAATTCAAAGGGGAATACTGGTGCCACAATGCTACAAACTGAAACTTTTGCCTGTCATACTTCTTCTGATTAAAAACATATTAATTTACCCCTTAACCCCCACCCCTAATAAAACCCAATAAAGCATACCTTTTAAAAAGAGGGATGACTCATCCATCCTTTTGTAAGGAATCAAGAAACACTTTGAGCTTGATGAGGCAAGAGGTAGTGCCGTTTCATATATGCCAACTCCAATTAATAGATCTTCTACCTCATTGTCTCAACAATCTCATATATATTACCCCTCTCATACAAAAAGGAGCAAATTCTGTTAGATTTTCATTGTTGTGGATGGGACACTGTGAAGTGTTGGGTATTACGCCATGAGTTATGCCCTAATAAAATCCAATGTCACAGATTTCTCAAGGAAGAATTCCAAACCTACAGCCATATTTCACCTGTATTTTTAATAACATTTTACTAACATTCAAATGCATCCAATAAAAACTAGTACAACCAATTAAAAGAGAATTAGCAATTATAAAGACCACCCCAAGCAAGGTGACCATTGAGGACTAAAGAATTGCTGAACTAATTGTAGGAAACTAATTGTAGGAAACTCTTTTCCTTTTTACAGAAGCATTGCCACAAGTCTATGAACAAGAACTTGTTCATCCTATAGGAAACAAATGAAATAAGGAATGAAGAATTTTTTTTCTTTTACGTCAGGCTGCTGGAAGTGCAGAAATCCTTTCCCAAACACTAGCATATTTACCCTGAGGGATGTATCTGCATATGCTTGAGTATGTGCTATTCATATTCACTGCTGTGACAGAAAAGGTTACTCCATTGTGCAGAGGAGGTATATTTTGAAAGACATACTTCATACTATACATGTACGGATAAAAGAATAATCCCAGGAGGACAACTTCATCACTTGTTTTGAGGTATCTGTGCAGCTTCTATAGGCCAGTGGAAAACTATTTTGCTTAAGAAACATGGTAGCTGCAAAATAGGAAGTGCTGATTGCTGTCTTCTCTGCATAAGCATTGAAAACAAACTAGAGCAGGAGCAGAAGATGCCTTTTCATAAAGTCATGAGACTTCTCAAGTAATTTTTATTTAGACAATGATTTACACAGAGATGATTTCTAGATCTCCTGTCTGCTATCAAAAATTTGGGTCTGATCTAGAGCAGAATTTGGCAAAGAATGCAGAAAATAATAAGAGCTTCTACAGGTACATTGTTCAGTAAAGAAAGATTAAAGAAAGTGTTCTGCCCCCAGTAAAAAGCACAGAAGAGCTGATGAGAAGTGACAGGGAGAAAGCTGATATTCTCAACAAATTTTTGCTTCAGTGTTCACTGTCAATCAGCCTTCCCACATCTCTCAGGTCCCTGAATCTCAAGGCAGGGACTAGGGGAACAAAATACCTCCCATCATAAAAAAAGGATCAGGTTTGAGACTACCTGAAGAACCTGAGCATACATAAGTCCATGGGACCCAACAGTCAAGCCACTGTCCATCGTATTTAAAAAATCATAACAGTCAGGCAAGGTAGAGGTGACTGGAGAAAAGTGAATATTGCACCCATTTTTAAAAGGGTCATGAGGAGAATCCTGGGAATGATTGACCATTCAGCCTTACCTCCATGCCTGGAAAAGTCCTGAGACGGATCCTCCTGGAAGTTATCTTGGAGCATATAGAAGACAGAGAGGTGATTAGAGACAACCAACACAGCATCACCAAGGGTAAATTGAACGTGAGTTATCTAGTGCTTCTCTAAAATGAAATGACTTCATCAGCTGATAAGGGCAGAGCTACAGATGTCATCTACCTAGACTGTTGTACGACCTTTAGCATGGTCCCCTCCAACATTCTTGTCTCTAAAATTGAGAGGTATGGGTTTGACAGATGGACTCTTAGATGATAAGGAATTGGTTCATCCAAAGACTTACAGTAGTCAATGGTAAAATGTCCAAGTGGAACCAGTAATGAGGAGTGTCACTCAAGGGTCCATAATGGGACAAATATGATTTAATATCTTAATTAATGACATAGTGAGTGGGTTTGAATGCACACTCAAGTTTGTGGATCACACCAAGCAGAGTGGTACAGCTGATGCACTAGAAGGAAGGGATGCTATCCAGAGGGCAGGCTTGAGGAATGGGCCAAGCACATCACTGCATCACCAATGTCCCTGAATGATTATGTCTTGGTTTTAGGCAAGTCAGCAAGGACTCATGTATGTAATTCAGTCTGCCCTTTGTAGTTAAAAATTCTCATCTGCACAGATCGAAATGCCTCTTACCAAAGTTCCTCTGAAACCAGGAAAAGAGACAATTTTACACTTTGGGCTTATCAAGATTCCACAAGAGTCCTCTAAAGGTAAGAATTTCACAAGAATATCCAGAAAGGGCAGGTATGCTTCAATTCCAAGGTAAGTCTCAAAAAACCTAGAAAGGACTGCTAAAACACAGATGATCTTGCTCCTACCAAGGATAATTTTTTTCAGTTACTTAAGAATATGAAAGAGAAAGAAGAAAATTTAATAATTTATCTACGTTAAAACTTGTCATAGCAAATTTACCATTATAGGCTGAGTAAAATCTCACTCAGTCATTAAACACCATTTCTCAGTGAAATTTGTGCCACTCATCCAACTCAATTCCATTTTCCACTGATACAGTATCAAATTTCTTATAGGTGAGTCTGGCATCTTTGCTGCAAGTGTCACACAATAGGTCTGTAAGGACTGATACCCAGAATTTTGGGTGCAGATGTTACTACTTAGCACATCTGAGATAGGAGAGAACTTAAGTGCAACTACTCATAATGAGAACCGTGTTACACTCCATCTCAGAGGACTGCCCCACAGAAGTGTTATACTCACAGTCTGTGCAGTGCCAGCCAACACACAGCTGGGTGATAAGCAACATCCACTGGGTCATGAAGATAAGTGCAAAAGGAGCACCCATCTCTTCCTCCTTGGAGAGAGAGAACAATGAAACTTGCTGAAAGTGAAAGAAGACAGTGTGAACCATTGTCCTCCAAATTTGTGGGGTCTGACCTGCTTATATGCCTGCTTCTCTACCATCTGACCATCTCTCAGATCTGGTGGGAGGAAAGACTAGATAGAGTTCTCAAGCAGTGAGATAAATAAACAGCAACAAAGTTAGACATTGTCCTTTTCTGTAACAAAATGATTTATGTGATGATTTGTAAAGCTGGTGATCTTGGAAGCACAGCATAAACATTGCATACACACATTTGGTGACTGGTGTCTTAAGGTCTAAAGATTATTTATCAGTCTGCTATATACAAAGGATAGGATGAATAGATGCCAAGTGGGTGGGTAAACCTGCAAATATCAAAATGAGTCACAGCAATATCAATCAGAGTTACGCAATGGTTAGTACAGTAGGTTTGGTGAGGGTGTTATTTCATGTACTTTCAAGGACATTTTGAGTATATGCTTAAAAGTGGGTGAAGGAGTGGTGTCTAACTTCTACAAATCCTGTAACAAACCCAATTAAGAAAATCGAAATTGTAGCTAAGACCTTTCTTAGTAGTCAATAAGTGCTTTATTTACAAAAAACTTTGTTCTACTTAGCTCCATGTGTTCCTCTGACAGCTTTTTAGATTTTGCTTGGGATATCATCCCTCCAGTCCTGGACTCACTAGAGTTTCAGTGAATACTTCAGCAAACAATATAGAAAGACAAAGATGGACTTACCTTCTATTTCAAAAACGTCTTTTTCTTGTTT
Source organism: Ceryle rudis (assembly GCA_033439905.1). Classification (NCBI taxonomy): domain Eukaryota; kingdom Metazoa; phylum Chordata; class Aves; order Coraciiformes; family Cerylidae; genus Ceryle; species Ceryle rudis. The sequence goes on along the minus strand of JAAGNO010026719.1, from coordinate 9,153 downwards.
ATCTTTCTATCATAGTCTGGAGGCTCAGAGATGAAGTAAAGACTCGTATTTTATATGGTTGTATAACTATAAATAGGGCTGTCTCCCTTGCCTCTTGTGTTTCGGGGAACTGTCGTATCATCGGAAGTGTTGCAAGATACAATGTTCATCACTTCCCTCAGAATTCTTAACAAATTCATGTAATTGCACAACTCGTGATTTCATATAATATGAACAAGTAGTTAGCTGTTTAACTCTCCTTTCTGTTGTACAGAGTCCACTAATGCTTGGTGTGGAATAATGACTGGAGGTTACTTAAAAATTAAAATTATATTAAAGGTGCAGCATCGTTCACACATTAAGGAAAGGTATAACATTAGAGAAACTTTCAGGGTAGAGTGCAACTGGTACGCAAGGAATCCATTTCACAGCAGTTCCCTGGGCAACCCTGCTCACAAGCAGCATGAGGGATGGAGTGTAGTGAAGATTCCACAGCCAGGCCCTGTGAGATTACAGCAGAGATAGGAACTTGATGGTACTACAGAACTGATAAGCTGCTTGTTTGATGCAGTTTTTGAGAAAGTACTGTCCCTTGTGTGAACTTCACTCATCATAAAGTACCAAAACACACCTCCATCCCAAAGGCTACCCGCCCCCAAAGTGCAACCACCCCCTCACTGAGTTTGTGAAGCGAGAGGAATTTACACCAATCATAATAGAAGCATTTATGACTAGAGTCACTCAAGCTCCACCTTGAAGATAAAAAATCTTATAAAAATGATTTAAGTAAGGTGGGATGTCAGGGAAGACATCATAGTGCACTAGTCAGGGTAGATACTATCACTGATCTGACTCCTGGGATCAGTCGACTGGCTGAACCTCACTCCCCTTCATAAGGAATGCCTTTGGGTAAGATCTGGACTTTCCGAGTATATCCCTGGGAAACTTAGAAATTTTACGGTGCTGCTCTTTAATGTAATGTGTTTGGTATACCTATGCATGCTTTGCAGACAGTGAATTTATCACTGGCAACCCACAAGAACTTGTATCTCTGTTGCTCTTAATAAACTGTACTATTCATGCTGCTAGTCACAGAAGTTCTGTCATCGGATGCCGTCAGCTCCTTAGTGGCTGTGTGAGACCGTGGAGCGCGACTAGAGCTGGGGAGTGCAGTGCACTGCTAGCGAACCCAGAGCCATGAGAGTCCAGATAGACTGCACACAACCTGACTAATAGTGCCAAACTGGACATCACTCAGAATCTAAACCTAGCCTCCCCCAGCCCCTCTGATATCTGAGGACGAGCTGGAATGCAAGGGGGTTTATTTTCTGCCAAATTACTTTACCTTTTCAAGCAACACTTGGGAATTCAAAAAGTGCATAAAAATCTGTTCTCTTACAGTTACTTCCCTCTAGCTTTATATAATACTGAGTAGCACAAAACATCTCTCAATACAAACCATGTCTAGGGGCTGGGAGCAGTGGGGACTCCCCAATGGTGAGTCACAGCAGGGATTGGCAGCCAGGTTCTGGCCCACCCCTAGCCAGGACCAGGGCAGGTGGGGGGAACCAGGGCAGCCCCAGTTCTGGGAATCAAGCACCTTTGTGGGGACAGGGACTGGCCATGGGTATGTGGGTCAGCCTGGCCTGGCGGGTCCCATGGCCAGATAGGGCAGGGCTGTGGGGACCTGGAGACCAGCTCTGCTGTGGCATCACTTAAGGCAGCGGTTGATTACCTCTGACATGGGGTCCTGTGCTCTGGGCAGGGTCAGGAGTCCCTGGCGGGGCTGGGCTGGTCTATGAGGCCACATAGGGAAAAGACAAACCAAATTGTAAAAGTTCTGTAAGTCTGTGGAAAAAGAGGATTTCAAATCTTGGATATGAAGTTTTCAAATAAGCTATATCGCCACCAAAATTTGTTATCTGGGTTTGTTCTCAGTCCATTTCTCACAGTCTCAAAAAAAAACAACAAACCACAAACCACTGCAAAAACAGACAAAAATTGCAAGTATCACAGAATCACGGAATCATTACAGTTGGAAAAGACCTTTAAGATCATCAAGTTCAACCATTATCTAACTGTACCAGTGCCACTGCTACACGATATCCTTAATCACCATATCTAGACAGCTTTTAAATACATCCAGGGATGGTGATTCAACCACTTCCCTGGGCAGCCTGGTCCAGTCTTTGATAACCCTTTTGTACAGAAGTTTTTCATAATGTCCAACCTAATCATCCCCTCATGTAACTTGATGCCATTTCCTCTTGTCCTATCAGTTGTGACTTGTGAGAAGAGATCAACAACTACCTTGATACACCCTCCTTTCAGGTCGTTGTAGAGAGCAGTAAAGTCTCCTCTTAGCCTCCTTTTCTTCAGACTGAATAGCCCCATCTCCCTCAGTGACTCCTCATAAGACTTGTTCTCAAGACCAGCTTTGTTGCCCTTCTCTGGACCCACTCCAGAACCTCAATGTCTTTCTTATACTGTGGTGCCCAAAACTGAACACAGTACTCAAGATGTGGCCACACCAGTGCTCGGTACAGTGAGACAATCATTTTTCTACTCCTGCTGGCCACACTATTCCTGATACAGGCCAGGATGATATTGTCCTTCTTGGCCACCTAGGCACACTGCTGGCTCATGTTCAGCCAGCTGCTGATCAACATCCCCAGGTCCCTTCCTGACAAGCAGCTTTCCAGCCACTCCTCCCCAAGCCTGGAGCGTTGCAGGGGGTTGTTGTGGTCCAAGTGCAGGACCTGGCACTTGGCCTTGTTGAGACCCATGCGACTGGCCTCAGCCCATTGATCCAGATTGTCCAGGTCCCCCTGAAGAACCTTCCTACCTTCAAGGAGATCAACACTCCCACCTAACTTGGTGTCATCTGCAAACTTACCGAGGCTGCTCCCAATTTCCTCATCAAGATCATTGATAAAGATATTATTAAACAGGAGTGGTCCCAGTACTGAGCCCTGGTGAACATCACTTGTGACCAGCCACCAACTGGATTTAACTCCATTCAATCCAACTACAGAAAGCCACTCCAAGGCCTGCTGCTGAGCATTTGTTCCCTTCTCAGGTCACAGCTGTGCTTTTTCTAAAGGAAAGCGTTATTATAAACAGTAAAAAACATCAAAGCTTCCTTATACTGAAAGGCTTTCTTCACAGAAGACAATGTTATTTATTTAAGATGGAGATTTATAATCCATGTAAAGTAATTTCATTTCTTCAAATGTTGAAATTGAAGCATTACTGTAAACTACAACATTTTTCACATAGCAAGATACTTCAACATTTTTCTGCTAAATACAGACACATCTGTTCTGCTGGATTAAAAAAAAAAAAAAAACCTGTTGGAGAGAGAACACCCTTTCAGGATGCTCCAGGATTTATGAAAATCACAATGGGTTCTGGAAAATGAAGGGAGACAGAGTTTCCATGTATATGCCTTTCTTTCTTCTTTCCCTCAGCCTTTCACCTCTCTTGGTCTCCACCTTCCAATAGGTCACTTTCCAGAGCATTAAATAGTCTCCTATTCACTCCATCAGCAGACACATCCAAACCAGGAGCACTGCTCACCCTCTGGCACCTCACACTGCAGTAGTGGAGAAGGGAGGGAGTTGAGGTGAGCTATGCAGCCCAGAGATTGGACTGGAAAGGAGGAAGGCTGGGATCAATTGCACCAAAGTTGCATTTACTGTTAGGAATGATGTTTAAGGGCAGCTGTTGCTGTGATGGGGGCTGTAGTTCCACACATCTATGGAGATTTCTTGGCAGAAGCAGTTGGACCACAAGGCTATTCCCACTGACAGCTATGGCTGGATTGCTGGGCAGTGTCTGTATCTGAGACACCCTCTTCATCGCTCTGTTTAATGTTGATGCAGTGGGACAATGACAGCCCTGGGCAACTTTGTGGGTTTTTTGTGCCCAAATCTGGTCCAGGGAAGGGCTGTCAATTTGCAGCCTTTGAGTCATCTCAGTTACACATCTTGCAATGTGTAGACAAACACTTCTGTCCAGTTCCGGGTTCTCTTTCTCCAGCTGAACTCTCAACTACTGTGTGGCTACCTGTGCACTGCAGGCAAAACCCCGTGCTCCCACTCTGAAGATCTCCCAAGCCTGTAAGCAAGCAGCAGAGCAACAGTGTGCTCTCTGGTCCTCCATCAGATTATGTACCTCTGTAACACAATGAGGAAGTCTGGGATTTGAGGTTTTGGGGTGTGGGTACTTTTCATTTTTAAACTGGAAGAACAATCCAAACAGCCCATGAGGACAGTGACATTACCACAGATAAAGGAACTGTCCTACCCAGGGGATTTTTCACTTGCCTATATTTAGGGCAAGTCCTCATGTGAGGCTTTCAAAAATGCAAACAAATTAAAAATAATGTTAAAATTGCCAAACAAAATTGATGCTATGGATGGTGTTACTAAAGTCAGTTATCTTTATGAAGCCAGAAAACTAGTGTTGAGTGGCATCACTACGACCCAGGAACCGGAAGAGAAATGAGAAGAAGAGAAAGAAGAAGAAATAGAGAAGACAAAGCTGGACAGAGACACTAAGGGTGTTTACAAACTTTTGGTTCTACAGAGAGTACAGTCACTGTAGGAACAAAATTTTATTCTTATAAATCCCAAAATCTTGAAGAATAATTTATTGCTTAACAACAATAGGAGTGTTCACCAGAACTTCCTGGGCATTTTGCTATGCCAGTGTATTACAGCCTTTGTGTAGACCACAAAAGTACAAACATGAGACAAGACCCTCTCTTTGGTCCTTGCAGCAAGAACTTTCCAGGTTGTAGCAAATGTCTTTCTCCATGGAACAGATGAACAGCTGTAGGAGACTGGAATAAGAACATCCAAGCCACCTGATTGGAAGGTTATATAGCCTGATCATCCTTTCCCAGTGAGTGTTATGTGGGTCTTTGCCCAGGCATGGGAGAGAGATACCTCAATGTCACTCCTACTCCCACCTCCACTATTTCATGGATAGGATTTCTGGTGTTCTTATCAGGGTGCTGGTAGTGAACAAGTCTTCTGAATGGCTTTGCAGTCTCAGAAGCTTTTGTAGTGAAAGCAGTGAAGATGTAAGGGGTACCCCAATGGCCATGATCAATTGTGAGTGAAGCAGGATGGAGAGGATCCAGTAGACCTTATCTGTTTACTTTCCCTTGGTTTAAAGTAAGCTTTGGCTTTAGTTGGCCACTTCTGATGCAGCTGATCTTATCTTTAGGCAGTTGTAACTTAAGTAGAAGATTTTTGCTCTTGTTCTGTTTTTAAAAGTTATTTGAGGAAAATCCTTAATGAAAACTTATTTAGAAACACAGAATCACAGAAAAATTTGGTTTCTGAGGTGGTCCTTTAGAGGTAATCCAGTCCAGTGAAATTTTATCACCCTGAGAGATCTTTATCTACCATGTGAGGTGGCACAGACCCACTCCCACACCCTCCCCCCATCCCTGATCACATTACAATGTCAGGCCCAGTCAACACTGTGTTCTTGTTTTAATTACAAGGACAGTGAGCTGGTAAAAACTGGTGCTTTATGATCCTGCCTACTGGAGCAGTGAGCTGAGACAACCCCTGGTAACTTCTTACCCTTGGTACAAGTACAGTGATTTGGGAGGCTTAGGCACTCCCTAAACACACCTGAAACTCCTGTTGTTTGGGAAATGTACACGAAACCATGAGATTAGCAGTAATTCAGAGACTTCCACTATGGATGTGCTGGACTCCTGCCAGCATCCTGGGTTTATCCTCCCCTACATTCTTTCTGCTCTTTCCTGTGTCTTGGATATCATGACACATACCACAGCTCATCCTTTACAGTCCCAAGTAACCTCTCTAAACAGCTCATGACATCTTCCACCTTCGCCCTGGCACACAATCTACTATGTCAGAGGTGTCCTCTCATACCTCACATACACAGGTTTCTGTGCCCTCTGCCACCATTTGCTTCCTTCTCTCCTTGTGGATATGGCTGAAGGACAGAGCTCAAAGGATTGTAGTGAATGGGACTACATCTGGATGGCAACTGGTCAACAGTGGTGTTCCTCAGAACTCAATTCTAGGGCCAGTTCTATTCAATATATTTATCAACACTCTGGATGCAGGAGTTGAACGCACAATTAGCAAGTTTGCTGATAATACCAAACTGGGAGGTGCTACTGACTGTCTTGAGGGACAAGAGGTCTTGCAGAGGGAGATAGATAGATAGATAGATAGATAGATAGATAGATAGATAGATAGATAGATAGAAGCATTGGGCTATGGGTAATGGGATAAAATTTAACAGGTCCAAATGCCACATTCTTCACCTAGGACAGGTAACAGTGAGCGATGGGTAACAGTGAGCACAAGTATAAATTGAGAGAGAAGTGGCTGGAGAGTAGCCCTACAGAAAGGGATCTGTGGGTGCTGATCAACAACAGGCTCAATAGAACTCAGTAGTGTGACCTGGCAGCCAAACTGCATCCTGGGGTGAATGAAATAGTATAACCACTTGATATTCAGTGTTAGTGCAGCCTCACCTTGAGTATTGTGTGCAGTTGTGGGCCCCACAATTTAAGAAGGATGTGGAGGTCCCTGAATGTGTCCAGAGGAGAGCAACAAAACTGGTGAAAAGGCTGGAAGGCATGTCCTACATGGAGCAGCTAAGAACTTTGGGCTTGTCTATTTTGGAGAAAAGAAGGTTGAGGGGCAATCTCATTGCTCTCTACAGCTTCCTGAGAAGGGGAAGCAGAGAGGGAGGTGCTGAGCTCTTCTCCTTGGGATCCAATGACAGGGCACATGGGAATGTCTCAAACCTGTGCCAGGAGAGGTTTAGACTGAATATTGGGAAGCATTTCTTTACCAAGACGATGATCAAACACAGGAACAGGCTTCCTAGAGAGATGGTTGATGTCCCAAACCTTCAGTGTTTAAGAAGCATTTGGACAATGCCCTTAATAACATGCTTTAACTTTTGGTCAGCCCTGAAATGGTCAGGCAGTTGGACCAGATGATAATTTTAAGTCCCTTCCAACTGAAATCATTCTATTCTATTCTAATTTCTCCTCTGCTCCAGGACCTCCTTTGGTTCCTCTCTGCTGGAGTTCAGTTCATAGTATGGCATGCCTCCCTAGAGCCAGGTGTCTGCTTCGAACAGAAGTGAAACTCCCATAGGAAGCTCTGGTTTGATAATGACAACTAATTTCAGCTTCTCAGATTAAGGTCCACCATACTGAGTTTTTCACCTTACATTTCTTAACCTTGGCAGCACCTCTTCTGTTTTGTGGAGATTCAGTTTATGAGAATGTACAAATTACTCAAGACATTCCTCTGTGAAGGAGCCTATCCTGTATTTCTTTCTGGCAGAAACGCAGAAACAAAGATGAAACCAATTTCAGAAGAAGTGATTTTAGCAGCCTTAGGTCTCTGGAAAAAGTAGGCAGGAACAGAATTGCCTAATAGACACGGATGATCTTTAGTGTTTATTCTGTAGAGACACTCAGCAAGTAATGGTGATGTGAGGAAAAAACAGATCATTTGTAACAGCAGTAATTAGTGAACTTAGCTGTTGTAACCATGTAGCTCTGTAATACAGTATTGTCATTGATAGTAACAGGCCATAAACTTTGTAACGAGTTTGTAAGGCTTCTGGGTTGAAGTTTGTCAGGCTTGCTCTGCCTGAACTTTTCTTGTTCTGTTTGCAGTTTTGTTTGACCATATGCTCATGACTAATTTGTTTTGCTTTTGTTTATTGTTGTAGGGTAGCATCAAGGTTTTATAACTCTGACACAGTGACACAGTATAGTTCTAGATGATGGCAAAGGCCTTTGGAAGTAGAGGCCCAGGATAGCACGTAGAGGTGTACTGGCATGAGGCCGGATAAGAGATGGGACACAGGCATGGCACTGGGGACATCATGGCTATAAATGGCCTCTAACTCCTGGTTTGCCCAATCTAAATAGTCCATCACAGAACCACAATGTGTGATTAGTCTCCAAATTGATGGATTTGCTCATATCTCCTTACTAACTGGAGGATATAGGATATGCCACTTCTGTTTTGTCCAGGTGTTACAAAAACACACCATCAGCCTGTGCCATTTGCAGCAAGTGACCGGCTTCTGCTGGAGAGTTCCGAAGTTCAATTTCCAATATTTTCTGTGCCCCCCACATACACATACTTATCTGCTACTTATTAGCAATCATAATTTAAGCTATTTTTTCATCTACCACAGATAGGATGTGATGAAAGGTGGAGGAAGTTTTTGGTGTTGTAAATGGCTGTGAGCAACATGTAGGGTATGCTGTGCAGATGGAGGTAGCAACATAGGCTGAAGGCAACAAAAAGATTTATGACAAAATTATCTCCTGAACTTTTTATCAATACTCATTTTTGTATGAGTAAATGATCATTTTAACATGTTTAATCTTGGCTGGTTTTCAGTGGATTTTCATAGAGATGACAAATTTTTATTCCTGTTCACAATCTCAGTGTGGCTGTACCTTTTCCAAGGCACTGGACTACTGGATATCCTGAATAAACTGCTTGTATTTGATTGTTCTTCTTTTATTCTTTTGCATGGTGTTTAAAAGCAGTATAATAACTTCCAACACAGTACTGAAATATTTTTACTTAAACATTACAACAATACTTATGATAAGAACAAAGAAGAATAGTCAAAACAAATTATTTATGGACAATGCAATCAAATACAGAGAGGCTCTTAAAGAGAGGCTTTTGGGGATTTGCCTCTACAGGCAACACTATTATCTCTGACTGCAAGGGGAAGAGAATATGAAAAACCTGTCATTTACTGCCAACAAAATATGTATGTTTGAAAAAATTCAAGTTGCTTGTTTCACTTGAATGCCATTATGTCACTTCTTCAATAACAGAGATTTCTTCAGTTTCATGCTTTATCGATTGATTCTTGTATTCTGTCTATTAAAGGAAGAATAAAACATTTTATTAGTTTTACAGACATCAGATTAACCACGAGTTTACAATTTATCAATCTCCTGTCATTCAGAGAGTTGCTACAGGACTATCAGCCTGACCTCAGTGGCTGGCAAGGTTATGGAACAGATCATCCTGAGTGCCATCGGGCGGCACATACAAGACAACCAGGGGCTTAGGCCCAGTCAACATGGGTTTAGGAAGGGAAGGTCCTGCCTAACAAATC
>JAAGNO010026717.1:0-29647 GCA_033439905.1 Ceryle rudis | reverse complement strand
GGACGCCGAGCCCCGCCCCCAGGCCTTCCGGGTGGGCGTGCGCGTCCCCCTGGCCGACATCAGCGTGGCCTGCGCCCTGCTCTGGCTCTACCGCCAGGTGCGCCCGGGGACACCGCGGGGACACCGCCGGGGACACTGCGGGGGCTGGGTCCCTCCTGGGGACATCCCCTGGGCTGGGGCTGGGGGGGGGGAGGTGAAGGGGGAGGGGAGCGGTGGGGAGTGGGGGGGGGGGAGTTGATCTCCCTTCGTTAATTAGTTAATGACCACGGGGAGGTGATGGGTGGGGACTCGTGTCTGACCTACGGCAATCAGTGCCCTGCAGCTGGAGGACGTTAATTGCATTGAGGCCAGGGTGGACAGGGACATGTGTGTATTTGCATGTGCATGTTCTGTGTGTGCAGGAGCCTGCATGTGCACATGCTCTAACACGTGCGTGCACATGGGGTGCTGGGGTGTGCACGTGTGGGACTTGATACGATAAGAGGGAACAGCTTCAAGTTGCACCAGTGGAGTGGACATGATGAACAATTTCTTCTCCACGAACGTGGTCCGGGGTTGGCCCAGGCTGCCCAGGGCAGTGGGGGAGTCCCCAGCCTGGGGCTGGTTTCCAAGCCGTGGAGCTGTGGTGCTGAGGGACAGGGGTCAGTGGTGCCCTGGCAGTGCTGGGGGAACCGTTGGACTGGATCTGAAACGCCTCTTCCAACCAAAATGATTCCACGATTCCATGATAGCACAACTGCAGGTGTAGTTGTGTGTGTAAGTGGGGAGTGTACTTGTGCTTGTGCAATTCGTGTGTGTGATTACGTGTGTGCCAGGCAGTGTATCTGTGTGGGTGTGTGGGTTTCTGTGTGTGCAGGCAGCGTGTGTGCGCCTGTGTGCGCACCTGCTTGTGCTCTGTTCCACAGGTGTTCATCTGCCTGTGTGGAGCTGTTGGTGTGTGGGCACAGATCCGTGTGCTTGAGCGTGTCCGTGTGTTTGTGTGTGTGCCAGGGGGACAGCCCCGTGCGTGTGTGCATCGCCTGCCCCAGGCAGCCGGAGCTGATAATTGTGGTTGTTACTGTGAGCCCGTTAATCCCCAGAATCCCTTTACCTCCTGCTCGCAGGGGATTACAAATTAATAAAAGCAGCTTAGGGGCGGGAGCCTCCAAACGCACATATGTTCCTGCCCGACAGCAGAACGGGGACTTTCGCCCGCCCGTGGGGGCAGCTGAGGAGCAGGCCCAGCACTGACCCCTGAAGCCACCCACTTCATAGCACCCACATTAGCCCCACACCGCTACTGAGCACCCGTGGGCATCAGGCTGCCCTCCTCCAGGTCCTGCAGGAGCTGACAGCTGGGTCGGAACTGTCCCCTCTGATGGTTCATCTGGCCAGGGGACAGGTCCCTAGGTGAGAGACAGCTCAGAGCTGTTTGGTTGGAAAATAACATAGAGAGATACTCTGGGGACCAGGATCTGGGCTCCCCCCAAAAAAATACCTAGAACTGCCAGGCTGGGGTAGGGTAGAGCACTGGCAGAGCATCACCAGTACTGTGATGGAGTAATCCCAGATACCCTGGCGAGTCCTACTGGGCATCACCAGCCCTGGGTGTGCTGAGGCAGCTCAACCCTCCCCAGGGCCACAAACAACTCCAGGGAGGGGCAGGTGATGACCTACAGGGTCTCTTTTAAACTCAGTTAAGTGGAGTCTTGGTGTGATAGCCCAAGGAAGCGGGTTAAGTTGTTTGTGGGTAGTGGTGGCCAGTCCCCAGTGCTCATGGCATGGGGAGCAGTTGTGGTGGAAGGAGCGCAGTGGCCGATGTCCTGCTCAGGGACCCATCAACAGCACGTGCCAGCCCTGCACAGTGTCGCAGTTTTCACCTTGGATGGGGCTTTGAGCAACCTTGTCTAGTAGGAGGTGTCCTTGCCTGGGGCAGGGGGTGTGAAACCAGATGAGCTTCAAGATGTCTTCCTACCCAAACCCTTCTCTGATGCTATGATCTCAGCCCCATGGGTCACTCCCACTGTGGCACCATCGCTGTGGATTTCCACAAAAGCTCCTCTGGATGTTCTCTGAGTGTTCTCGTGCCCTCCCCACTCAGGGGGTAGCAGGCATCGGACCCTACACCTCTTTAAAATGAGGCAGCAGATGTATTAACATTGTGGGGGAAGGGCAGGACACATCTACCCCGTCCCAGCAGGAACCAGATCTGTGCTGGCCCTTAAGACATTTAGGCGATTCTACAGGAGAACATCTCTGTTTCCCAGACAGGGTCAGAGGCCAGCCCTGGAGAAACGCGTTGCAGCACCAAACTTCAAAGAACCTTATCTACGGGTTTAGAAATCCTACTGATTTCTAACAAAACCTTGGAGTGCTTCTGGAGGTAGATCATGAGTACTTGTAACAAGTCACCCGTCCCACCTCCTCAGGGGCACTGCGGTTGCCAGCAGGAGCTGCAGGAGTGCCCAGTGGAGGTCAGCAGCATCCTGGGCTAAGAAGAGTTGTTTGGCTTTAAGGGAAAGGAAGATTTGTGTACCTGTGTGTATAGAAGGTGAAAACCCTTGGTCAGAAAATGACAACGTTTCCGTCACTCCTGCAAACAGTCGCTGACACTTTATAAAGATACGGGTAACAGCAAAAGAAAGGGAGTAAAAGTTTCCCTGATACTTTTCCAACTTAAGGAGGTACCTGCAGGGAGTGGTATGGTTCAAAACGGCCGTGCGTGCAGCTGGCCTTGCAATACCATCAGCTAAAAAGAACTTGAAAACACAACTACAAGGCCAAACCGCACCACTCTGACCAAATGTTTGCAATTTATTTGAAACAAGCACATTAGTTTACAATTTAGTACAAAACAGTCACTTCTCCTTCTTAGAGAGGTATGAGACCAAGTAAAAAAACCAAACCAAACCAGAACAGACTTGAAAATGTCACGTTATTAAAATAAATAAACCATTTAAATTACTGGCGTATTCACTATTTTCAGCACCTCATCTGCAATGCACAGACCCAGACAGCACAGCTTGGACCTCTTGCAGAGATGGGAGTCCCCACTCAGTTCTGAGCGGGAACAGGATGGATACACATCTGCAAATGAAAAATTAAGAGTTCTCGGGAATAACTTCATTAGGTTTCTTTAGCACTTGCAGCTTTTCCTGCTCTCCTGGCACATTCCAGAGTACTCCTTTTATTTTCTGTGCAGGTTTAATATTTCCACTGAAGAGCGCAGAAGGCTCCAGGAATTACAAAGGGCCAAGAAATCCTACTCGTAAACAACAGCCACCAGTCCACAGACGAACGTGGCATTGCAGAAACTTCTGTGGTACAACTCAACACATAAATAAAACTCCAGGACTGAGGAGATGGTGGTTTGAGGCAATTTTTAAGAAGGAAACACTTTCTTGTAACTCACCCGCTGATAACACACGACAGCAAAGTGGCATCGCACGTTCCCCAGCAGACAAAATGTACCTCTACGGTCAGAGTACAAAAAAAGGATGTATTTTGTCATTATAAAGAGAGAAAATGAGACCAAGGAAACCACGATTTATGCAACTGAATTTAAAGTGAAGAAAACTCTTCCAGATGAGGTCACTACCAGCACCGAAGTGAAATCCTTGCCCAGTTAACTGGCAACAGAGTTAGAGCAACACGGATAATCCACAGCTGATTTTTATGCTTTTGCACTCTTAAGAATCAAAACCCAAACACTGGAAGTTTATCAGTTCATTTTATCGTGTTTCCAGCAAGGTCAGAGTCACGTGAAAGTTAATGGTGTGTACCAAAAAAGATACCCTATTCCAAACCCACATCTGCTGCTGTTTGAATGCCAAAATAGTCCCTGGAAACCTTCAAAGCCTTTTGCTTTCACATGCAGATGAAAATAAGCAGAATGAGTCGAAGCTAAAAACTCAGGTCTATGCATTTGGTAGAGTTTTAAACAACAGCAGCAGGGACCGACTTTCAACTTCAAACTGTGTGACAACACTGACAGCAGGAAATTCAACAGCCCCACAGAAATTGGCCACATTTTCCAGATCCAGTACTTGCTATGCTGTGGGGTTTTTTGAGAAGCTAAATGTCCATGCTTCTTGGCTGCTGCCAACAGCTCCCCACATTTGGTCACTTAAAAGTTGCCTGATACTTGAAATTTGGGAGCCCTGGGCTTTCCTCTTAAGGAGCCTCCTCTTCCTGGGACCTCTCACTGGATCCCAGCACAAAGCCAGTGGCATCGACAAGCCATCCTGGACCACCCTCCACCGCTGGTTTGCTGTCTTTCTAGTCGCTTACAAGTCTTGTTAAATTCAAGACCAGGTGCTATAAAAATCATTTTAGGAACTCTTATGAACTCCCGAAGAGAAGAAACCCGTGACGGCTCCTCCTGCCAGCACTCATGAACAGTGAGGGTCCTTCAAAAGCACAGACCAACTTAATAATCGCAGATTTTACATCAAAATTAAAGAGAGAAGGCTTCATGTTGGAGCACAGGCAATAGCAGTTGCCCACAGGTGCTCCTGGGAGCTCTCGGCTGAAGGCAGGAGCTGTCCCCAGCCTCAGAGGGAGAGCAGAGTCCCGGTTCTCACACTGCAGCAGGAGCCACGGGGTGCACACAAGGAAGGGCGAAGGTGGCTTAAGAAAAGCACCGATAATGCACCTCTTGATGTACGTCAGACTGACAGCGTCACGTGAATGGAGGGGTTTTCCCTCTGACACGTTTCCAACAACCACAGAAGGTTATTACGTTGCGTGTCTTATTTTGATAAATTAAGGAACACGGGACAGTAAATCTTGGAAGCTCAATTTTGTTACTCCAACAAGAAGCTGAAGAAGCTCATGTCAGAAGTGTTCAGGTTTGTGAATGAACAAGATTCAATCATGAAAAAAATACCCCTGTTGAGTTTTCATGCTTTTAGACTATTCTTGTTGCTAGGCTTTAAACTTTTTATGCTAGGGCTTAGGATGGAAACAGAGGACACACTAACGGCATAAATACAATGAATTGGCCAGGGACTATTTATTCCTTCTCGCGTAGCAGAAGAGCCAGCGAACATTCAATTAAATTAGAAGTTGCAAATGTAGAATTGAAAGGAAAAGCCTTTTTATATAACACAATTAATCTGTAGAACTCACTGCCACAAGAAAACATTGAGGCCAAAACCTATTAGGATTAACTAAAGATTAGGTAATGGATAACTAGAACATGCTCAATTACATTGGATAGGATTATAAACTTCACTATCCAGGACGTGAATTATCCCCCACAGCCAGATCAGAAAGGAACTCCTTTTCCAAAGGGTAATTTTATAACTGTTTTCATGGTTTCTTCTAATTGCTGCCAGCCCGGACCCCAGAGAGATCTGCAAGGACAACTGCTGTATTGCCAGTTGCTGCCACATCCCAGAATGGAGCGGCTCTCCAACTTAAACCAGTAGTTAAACCTTTCTTCTCCCAAACTCCAGCAGAAGGGCAAGAGAAATGCAGTGTTCTTCCCAGTAGTGTGCAGACAACTCTACAGCTGGCAGGCGATGCCCTTAGTGAGCTCAGAACTGAAAATCCCAGGTGAAGTGTCTACTCCACCTTACAAAAAGAACATTACCAAGAGAGTAACAGAGTCACCCAACGGCGGACGGAAGTTAGGATTGCTAGATCTGTGCATTTGTGCTGGCAGGCTGCAAACCTCACTGTCCTTCCCTGAGCACACTGCTCCCCTCAACTGGAGTTCGTCAGACGCCTTCCATCTGGATAACAAGAATTACTAAGCTACTTTCCTGGTTCATCAATGAGTGAGGTGAGTTATCTAATGCTTCATCAACAGATCCAACAGAGGAGCAAACGAAGCACTGGGTCCCAGTCTGTCCTTGCTTACACCTAAACACAGCATTAACAACCCGAATCAGGCTGCTTAGTGAGACACAAACTGCCCAACGCCTCTCCTCCGAGCAGAGACATACACAGCCTTGGCTGGAACACACAAGAGAATGGAAGACTTAAACAAGCAATGCTTTCTACTTCAAATATGCAGTGTAAATAGAATTTCAGAAAGCCACGTTGGTTTAGACTATTTAAAGTGGAATAGAACTCTTGTTTCCTGGGGAAAAAAAATATAAATCAGAATTCTTGCTTCTTCAAATGAAGCAGCCAAGGTAACAGCAGAACCACTCAGTACTCTGGTAGGTAAAATCAGCACTGGAAAAATTAAAAAAATAAAACCTGCCTTCAAGTACACAAAACAATATCCAATTTCCTTCTAAACCAGGCACAGTTGATTGCATAATGCAATGTTTACTCTGAAAATGAGTAAAGGATGTAGGTGGTAAGTCACGGAAAAATCTTCACTGCCAAATGCACTGCTTCTTTCAGAGGACATTTTACACCAGCAGCACCGTGTGCCTCTGCTAAAGATTACGGTGCTCGCAGCCAGCTCCATATATTAAGCTAGAACACTTGTGAAACGACTTGGGAAGAAAAGGTTTTAAGACAAGGAATACTGCATATAAAATCCCTGATCATAAATATTAAAGCTGTATCTGGTACTGAACAGCCACATACAATGAAAACTTTTGTTTCCAATTTAAACTCCTATACAGATGAACGATAATACTTCACCTTCCACCGTTTCGATCTCATTCGGAAAAAAAAGTACATGATCATTAAAAACAAGGACGATGCTACATACAGGATGACACAGAGACTCATGTCTAGGTTGGAAAAGCCAATCCCGAGGAAGGACACGGCCTGCTTTGCCTCCTTAAGGTTAGCTGATCCAGCTGCGCCTTTACCGCTAGCTTTGACAGGTCCGTGATTTCCTGTTAGCTTATCTAACAACTTAGATCCTGAATCTAGTGTGTTTTCTTTATCCTGGATCTTATTCTCTCTGTTTCCACTTGGTTTCTTCAGTAGACTCTTGTCTTTCTCCTCCCTTGGATCTCCCTGTTCGATTTCACTGGAGTCGGTCTGGCTTTCAGTGTATTTATAGAGAATATTTTCACTGTTGTAGTGATACTTCATGAACTGTAGAACCTGGGCTTCATTCCAGCTGTGTAATCCTTTAATTTCTTCATGACATGCAGGACAAATGTCTGGAGTTGGCCACTGAACTTTGGGAAATTTTGGGTCTTCAGTCAGATCACCTAATTGGGAAGGGGGGGAAAAAAAAAATTATCAGAATGGAACGAACTGGAAAAGCATTCTGAACGTCAGACACTTCACTGGAAACCACAGGGTATTTCCCACTTACTAACAGTGAGGCAGAAAAGCCCACAGCACAATCAAGTTTGTATTACACTGGAGACAAAAATGAACAGATTTGGGAATTCCTAAGCTTCCTTATGGATGCACCAATTATGTTCCAAAGTATTGCTTCCTCTTTCAAAACACAAGCACTAACTCACAGTATTTTCCTTTTCCCTCATTAAAAGCTGTAGCGTTCAAATTCTAATGAAATTAGATACTACAATTGCTATTTTTAGAAGGCATAAACCCAGCACTATCAGGCTTTTCAGGGGTTAACGAGAGTCACGGTTCAGAACAAACTGCTCCGTCGCACTCGATACTCTTTAATCCCGAAGCCTGGTTTGCAGAAAGCACTCTCAAGGCCAAAGCCTTGCAAATATTTTCATGTTTCTACTTTGTGAACCGTTCCATCCTATACCTACATTTTCATAGCTTGCATTACTACCACAGCTAACTATTTTCAGTACTTTAAAGGTCGTTATCGTACTTAAGATCCATTTTGCAGCTTGCTTTTTAGCATTTAAACGTGTAACGTGGTCTTGAGCCAGATCCAGTTTTAACATTTCAGTTGCTCACAGCTCTGGCCACCTTCCTGTCTTGGTGGCAAAGAGCTGAACACTGGGGCCAGTGCTGTGCTCTAAAACAAAAAACCCAAATACATTTAAAAATGTAGATGAAAGCATTTTTAGAACAAAAATCTCTACTTGGTAAAAAAAAAAAAAAGCTAATTTTATTTATCTGATTGTTATTAGTAAACTACTGCTTAAAATAGTTCAGAAATAAATATTCTTATTGTATTATTATTTTTACCCTTTGTTAAGGCAGGAAACTTCCCCATGATTTTGAGCAAAATACCGTTACGGGTTTCAAAGGACGCTAAAAATATTTGTCATCTTGGTATTTACAAATAAGAGAGCAAGTTTGTGTTTCAGGTATCTTAAAGATCACTCAGTATCAATTTGTTTCACTAGAGGAACAGCTTATGGTAAGGTTACAAACAGCAAACTTACTCCGCTTCCTGTTTTCCTGCCAAAGAGAAGAACGTTATAAATTCCGTACATTCTAAAGCAACAGGAAGGAATGAAAGAGGGCAGAGCCATCTACGACAGTCTCACGACCTGCTCTAGGAGG
This sequence comes from Ceryle rudis, assembly GCA_033439905.1. Taxonomy (NCBI): domain Eukaryota; kingdom Metazoa; phylum Chordata; class Aves; order Coraciiformes; family Cerylidae; genus Ceryle; species Ceryle rudis. The sequence continues at coordinate 21,304 of JAAGNO010026717.1, read as the reverse complement.
CTGTGCCAAGGTGTTTCCATTGACCCGCCAAACACCATTTCTCACTGAAAGCTCCGTGTGACCAGAAATACAGATGCGGCTTTTAAGGATTAAAATAATTCACTCTCCTGAAGAGAAATTTTAGCAAACTTAAAAAGCATAATTTAACATTATTATTTATTCCAGTGTGTTTATACTTCTTACTAAAAGGGTATTTTAGCCGGGTGTTGCATCATCTGAATCAATATCCATGCAAGTTTTCCAATAACTTAATGTTCTTAGTAAGTGTATTGCTCCACTACTTAGCAACTCCAAGAGAACAGGGCTACCTTTTTTTTTCTCCTGTGCTCAACTTGGCAATAGTAACAAACATTAGGGGATGTTTTTATTTAATACCCCCTCATTTACTTTTTCCCTCTTTGGAGAAAGAAGACAAACTATTTATACTCACAACAGTATTTAATACTTGATAAATCTTGGGAATTGAGCATAATCATAATATAAACACAATATAGCATATTTAAATTGTAACTAATGCCACGTTACACGGATCCATAACAGCAGACAGGGATTAAGTGCAAAGAGAAACCAATTTTCTTTAGTGCTTTAGTTACTTGATATCCCCATAACAGAACGGATTAAATACAACCAGCATTTTAATGGTACTTTTAGTCTAACTGAAAACATGGCAATCTAGCAGGGAACAGATTTTCTTCATACAGTAATTTTATTTTATTCAATTGCTGATCTGCTAATAGTTGAGGCTCTTTTATCCCAAGAAAGTCACCTGTTCAGTTACCATTTTCTATACAGCATCTCTCCAGAACAAAACCAAGACAGGTTTTAACATCTATTTAAACCACTACAAAAAGAAATTTAATTGTTTTTTATCCACTGCTAAGTAGCTGAGCTGTACTGCTCCTTTTGAAAAGGCTTTGATTTGTATTCCAGAAAGATCCTCTCATCAAGCAACAGGTGAAATCTCAGAAGAAACAGAATTATCTTTGAGAATGATGGTTTTTCATCATATACCGTAAGAGCTAAGCATGTTACTGGGGCATAGTGTATCTCAAGTGTGCATTTCTCACTCATGTGAAGGTTAGAGCGCTGGTCTTTGGAGTTACAGGCTGGCTGGGATGCTCTACGGTTTTGCTCCATACACAAGCACCCTTTCTTGTACACCAGTGTAAATGTGGAATTAAGTCTTTTGATGTCAGTTATTTAATAAAGGAATGTCGAGCTGGAACATCGTTACTGCTCTTTTAAACTCACGTTACAGAGCTGAATTTGCATCTCTCTCTGTTCAGAGACAAACCGCATCGTGTAAAATGCCACAGCCTTGTCCTTCAGCCACCCACACCTCCGGTGGGTTTTCCTGAACAAGCTCTTCCATACCTGCGAGCCTGTTATTCACCACGTTGTGTTTCTCCCAGAGCCAGAGAACAGCCTTGTCTAAGGTTTTAACGGAGTCCATGGACTCTTCAGCCATTTCTTCAAAATGCTGAGCACAAGCCTTGCATCCAAAAAAGTGGTGAATGTATCTCCGCATGATCTGAAGTACTACTTGGGGGTTGTCTTCAAGACCTAGGAAGACAGACGATAGATACATTTAGCACCATCTGGACAAACACAGCTTCAACACATGCACTTTAATGTACGTAACAGTCAAGCGTGGGAAAAGGAAAGGAAATGTTGCTGCCTCCTTGTTCCACGCAGATTTACACCTCCACTTCAGAGACTAGTCACTTTTGTCATTTAAAGATGCGTATAGCACGTGCCCTCATACAGGACCTAAACCTTGGCAAGTCACCCAGAGATTAGAGCGATTAAAAGCTTCACATAGATCTTTGAAGAAATACCCCTCCCCCAAAAATACATCTATAATATCGTCACCAAGTAGTTGAGCTGAGAGATCTAGAAACCAAATTATTTGGCAATAAATAATGTAGAGTTTAAAGTGATCTCAAGTAATATCATTTTGAAAGGGCATCTGGGATGTGAGACACAACTATAGGGGAATAATTTCAAAAGCACTAAGGCTCAAAAAACGCTCAACAATAAAGTTATTAAAAATGCAAAGTAGCTATTTATACCAATGCACACCAACGTATTTAGTCTGTGTAACTGTGTTCAAAGTTACCCTGAACAACTTGTTAAAATAAGAGTTACAAGTCAAGTGTTCTTTACAATGAAATTTCTCTTTTCAAAGAATAACCTACAATTTGAAGGGGGAACGAACTCAGCTAAGTGAAAATCCCTCATTTTCTTTTTCTTTTTTTTCAGAAAGCATTATGAAAATACATTTTGAAATTGTTACGACACGCAAAGTCCACACCGTCTGTACTTCACACAATTCTTCTGGAAGCACAGACTTTCTCCAATACCTTGCCTAATAACAAAATGAAGACTTGTGTTACGCAATCACCATTACATTGACGTTCAGACAGTAAAGTTATGGTGACCTTGCTCCTGAAAAAGCAAGAGTCAAAAACCCTCTGGTAAGTATTTCACAAGGTGCTTGTGGTATCTGTTTGTTACTCCGTAACTCTGAGCTATTAGAGAATACCAGAAGCTCATTACAGTTATTAATTCCGTGGCTTTTTTGGCAGGCACTGCATGCACACACATAATAGCTACTCAGCAACACTTGAACTTCCAAGAGTAACTCAAATTCCTCCTAAACTAAATACATACATATGGTTCTTTCTGTAACATTCACACTTTTACACTGAAGATAACGCAACAGAATACTTATTTTATTCAGAAGCAAGGTAGAACCTGATAGAATTCATTGAAATCCTAATGGTTTCATCTCTGTCCCACAGATTTTCTGATTCATGCTTAATTGACCTAGTAAATTATGCCAAAAATGTATTTACAAATGTACTATACGTTATCACAAGCACACACTTGTCAAACGAAACACATTTTATGAGGCAGATTGATCAAATTACTGACTTGTGCAGTTGAACCCCTCTACCGCGAGTAATTTACAATGCAGGGTTTGGAGGTTCTGCAATGAAAGGTGCTTTGCTCGCTGTCCTATTCTAGTAGTGAATAACAGATAGCTTGGTGGCACAGAAGCCCTCCCTACATCCATTGTTGTTTGGAAAAGAAATCCTCAGCAAAACCTATTTAAAACTATCAGAGTACGTACCTGTTATGTATACAAGAAGCCTGTCATAAACACCCTTATTTAGAACAACAACATTATATTCTTCAGCATGTCAGCGAAAAAAAAAAAGAGTCTTTAAAGCCAAAAAGAAATCCTAAAAAGCAAACAATCTCTTCTCAGACATTCAATATCTGTGATTGAATAGGCATGTATAAATAAAAGCTATGAGATTAAGGCAGATTAAATTACAGTATTAAAAGAAAAGGCTGAAAAATAATTTTGGAAAGTTGAAACAAAACAGTTTTACCGTGAATACTAAAATATACATTTAGAGAAAAAACAACAGACAACAAAAATAACAGGTAGCAAATAATCTCTTCATGGAGGAAAAGAGATTCATACACAAATGTAATTATATCTGTTCTCCTGTGTAATGTTATGCTCTTGAAAACTCATTTTGTGGAGGAGTCTTTCAAATTCAGCAACAGATTAAAAAGAATCCAGATAATTTTTTCATAAAAACCACAAGCCTGTCTCATTCACACCAATAGATCCTATTACCTAAAACCACATTCCATATAATTACGTGTGCTGAGGACTAGATTTCTACAGTGATTTTATACAGCCTCGGACGGGAGCAGCTCTGTTCAGAGTTCCTTTGGATTCCCTTATGCTGATCCCACTGCAGGTTCAAATTACACCATTCAACGTTAAAACGTGTCAAATATAAATCAATAAGAACATTATATCAAGAAAGCCACAGCAAGTTCACACTGACTGCCAGACTCTGCAAGTAGAGGAAACTATCAAGAAAAAATACAGCTGCTTTTAAAAGAAAACACACAATTGCAAAATGGCTCATTTTGTTTGTTTTTCTTTTATCAGCCCAGAGATGAATCTTCTATTAACATCTGCCATGTATCATCGTGTAATCCTCCTTTTCTCTTTCCTCCCAAACTACTGCAATTCAGGGTAACCCTAATCTTTAAAGTGGACAAGAACCATAAAACCCTACCTGTGGTGGGAAGGATTAGGGAGTACATCATGCTTTTTAGTAGATGGGATTTAAACAAGCAATAAGGAGAGGAAAACCTCCCAAGACATAATCCGACAGTCTCAGACTGACCCAATTCTTTCGCTATAAGAAGTGATCATCACATATCTGTCCCGATTTAAATCGATGGTTAAGTGTGCCAAAGAGTTTTCAGGTCCTACAGTGTATTTTTAACTTCAGACTGACTGGAGCTCACATGTAAAACATGGGAGCAATTTAAGATGCAATTCTGTATAGTTAATATTTTAAGAACATTTTTACATTTAATTAGAATACTTTTGGCAGTTGGGATAAGAGAGGAAATTTAACTTAGGCAAGATCCTGTTGCACAGTTAATATATCATCCAGGTCAAAAGCCCCTAAACGCACTGGGAAGATGACAGTACTAAATTAAAGGGATCTACCCTACTGTCCCATGGATAACAAACAAAACAAAGAGAGAAACAAAAATCAACCCCAGCATGATTAGCTATCCAGAAAAAAACCTATTCCGCAGGAGATTCAGTGTTGTGAACTGAGAGATTTTCACTGTGACTGCAGGTAACGCTGGACAAATGTATGTATCCATAGCTGGACATGATAAAATTAATTCTTTTTATTTTTTACATGCAATCAGCAACTGACAAATGGAAAATTTCTGAGCATTCTTTTATTCCTTGGAAAAGTCTTTAAAAAAAGCTTTAAATGAAAACCAAACAGAACTATAACCAAACAAAGCACTGTCCTGGCAAGAATAAAAACATATGAAAGCCAGTATTTTAGCATTAGTAATTCTATTTCCATTGTGTGAGGAAAAGAGATTATAGATCCAGCACATTTCTGAAATAGGAGTCATTACCCGAATATTAACACTTTGCTTCACGAGATGCTGCAAGGATAAAAATCAGTAATTTACAGAGTGGTTGCAGGGTATCACTGCACAGATTAATGAACACTAGGCACATTCAACTGAAAAAAACCCAAGCTCAACCAGTCGTAACATGGGGCATTTAGGAAATAACATTACAGAAGGATTGGCTAATGGTTGTACATCTTCTATAGCTACTGAAGAGTATGGTTAAATCTCATTCCTCTCTAATTAAATTGGCAGTGCAACCTCAGGTAACCTGAACCATCTTCATCCCTTTTCAGGTAATTCAAAATGTCTTTGTCTGAAATTCTCTCCTTTTTCTACTTTATTGTTCACATACTTTATTCACCCCGTTTCTAAGCAATGAGAACCCGACAGGCTTTCTCTCCAAGCCCTGCTGCTGCAGGAAAGCTACGCTCTGACCTCTGCTGGTACAAACCTGAAAGCTAAGCCTAGACAGCCACTGTCCTCCACCAATGCTTAGGCTGAGTATTTACACACAAAGATTTGCTCTAATCCATTCCTTTTTCTATTGCATAGCAAAACTGCTGCAGGGATTTGTCTCAGCCTTCAAGAGTTTCACATAACTGCTGCTTACCTGTATTTATCAAAGCTTTTGGTCGCAGCGCAGCTTGAACTGTTAGGGTATGAAACAGCTTCCAAAGGGAACACGTATAACCTCTCAGCTCCGGTCTGCTGCCCTGACATCCAACCCACTGAACTTTCTTAGCGAGAAATATCCCTGAAATCTGTAAGACAAAAAAAAAAAACCAAATGGGAAGTATTTAATACATATGCAGCTCTGGAACCTAAACGCGGTACTGAACCTAACTGTCACAGCTGATCCTACCTTGAAACTGAGGTGATCCAAGGATCAAGAATAGCAAATGACTCTGCACTTGTGGCTAATGAATATGCGGAAGGAAAACCCATTTTAAACTTAGGACAGTCCTTAAACTTGAAAGATTCTGATACACCATTATAAAACTCATCCCTCTTGAAAACATATTACATGATATACAGCATAGTCACTGGTGTCAAACCCACTGAAACTCACATGACATATGCCTCATTAGTCTGACAGAATACATTAAGTAGCTTAACTTGTAAAGTTTCTTCTAGGCACTGTACAAACACAACACAAAAATCCTGCTGTGAACTCTGACAGAGCTGGTTTCCCAGGGCACATTAACAATTCCGTATTACTCAGCCAGATCCATGTGACTTAGAGTGGTAAAGTCTTACCAGGCTAAGATGTAGAATTAATTAATTATTATTTATTCTTAAAACAAAACCACGACTTAATGTTATACACCTAAAACGAAGTTCAAGACTTTAGTTTCTAAGACTTATTTCTCCGCTTCCTAAAGCACACAGGAGGTTTCCAAACTGCAAAGAGCAATCCCATTTCACAGGGAGAATGACTCCTATAAACTTCTGTACAAGGCTCCATCACAGGGCTTTGCATTAGCACAGCGAGCTGGGATACTCAAAAGCATCTGCTGGGAATCTGGCACCGTTTGAAGCCGACGTTGGGGAGCACGTACACGTCAGCGATCGCTTGCTCATGGTAAATGCGAGAGAGGATTGCGCGTTTCCATTCTCTCATTTCAATGCCTTCATGTGGATTTTTATTTCTTTGGTAACGATTTCACTTTATTTTCATTTTAACCTTCTTATAACTCCATTATGACTGAGGGACCATCAGTAAGTGTTGCCTTAGATTTATATAGAATCTTATCCTTTACTAATGCTGTATTTTATGCTGGAAACTCATCACAGCTTACCCGCATTTTGTTGTTGACCAGATCCAGGATAGCATCATAAGGGATTTTGTCTAATGGAAGGCTCACCAGCCACTCTTGCAAGGTCTCTAACAACTTTACCACAGGCTGACGGCCAGGAAAAAGCTGAGGAGAGGGAAAAAACCAAAACAAAACAAAAAAACCCACCACATTTTAAAGCACAAATCTCATTAGCAGCAAGACACTTCTATCTTTATCTAAAAGTGGTTTTCCCCGTCTTTAAAATGCTTCCAATTTTCTTTTGTTACGAGCAAATCAATTACTTGTTCTGCTTTCAGTAAAAAGCCATCTCAAACTATGTTTTTCCTTACAAACTTTAACAAGTTACAGGCACAAAACGTTAACCGGTAAAATGAAGCTGCTCAACTGCAGGCAGAAATGTTTCAGAACAACTTCTGATAGGTTACATCCAATCTTGCGTTAAGGTGATTAGCTGAGCGCATAGATCACAATGGAGCACAAGACCCAAGTGAGTCACAGAAGCTGGAATCCTCTCTCTCTTAGAAGATTGATCACAAAAATCAGTTCTTATAAAACTTCTATTCAGATTTCTGTAAATGCAGAAGTTGGTTATCCAGAAGAGCATTTGGTTTTTATTTGTGTAATAGCGGTTTCCAAAGCGGTTTGGAAATGGTGATTTCCTGAACTTGCCACTTGACGTCTCAGTCGGGCGGGTGAGTGTGAGGAACGGTGAGACCAGAGTTAATGCCACTATTTTACACCAGGAACGGCATTTTGTCTTAACGATGGTTGTAATCACTACAGAATTAAGCAGAGTATGCACACCATCCTCCAAGTGCCCTTCCAGAGGGAGCAGTATTTCAACAGATGGGGAAATAAAGTCTCCATACCTGCTACATTAAATACATAAAGCGATTTATGACAGAACGTGCTACACAATATGCGAGTCATTCTGCAGCCGTTGCCCAACTATCAATAAGATCTCTCATTCGCAGACCACTTGATACCAAGCACGTCTAGCAGGCGGGAACTCTCCTTTTGATAGTTATCTGTATGGTATGGAACGCAAGGGACCCTGTACATCATTGGGGTTCAAAGACAACACTCAGATGGCGTTAAAAAAAACCAAAACCAGTACACCTCTGACCTACTGACTGCACGCTGTGAGTACCTTTACTTCTGTAGGACCCCCAGAGTATCATGCATTATTATCTAAAAGACAGCAGGTAGGTATCGGTCTCCTCGAGGACTCATAGAACAATGGACTTCTGCACTGATTGGCAAAAGCCCTAATTCTACAACAATGAAAATACCCCAAGCAGAGAAGCGGAGACCTCCGTGACTTTGATTTATCATCACTATACACGCTGTTGCACAGGAGGATAGCATCAGAACTTTCCCAGTGGAAATGCCAGAGAATCACGAGTGACCCGCGAGGAAAGAGTCCCTTCCACGGCAGGAGAAGGCAGATCAAGGCCAGCAGTCCCCCCTCGTGCAACGACAGCCTGGAGATGAGCGTGCGCTCCAAGACAGCGTTCCCCATTTAGGCACTAATAGCCAGGGAAGCAGATGACATCAGCTGGCCAGGAGCCATCAGGAAGAGCAGAGGCTGTTTTAGGGATAATATGATGGAAAGATTACCACGACACTTTCTTAAAGAAATGAGGCCAGCCAGAGATTTCTAACCCCTGATGACTGCAGGGGGAGGGGGGCAAGAAATTGTCTGATTGTCAGATAAATCCAGATATTTGGAAATAGTTCATATAGGCCTTATTATTCCCTTAAATAGCTACTGATTCACTGTAAAACAAAGCCTTGGCTGCTCAGTACGTAAATGTAAAGAGACATTGGTCATTTCAGTAGGCTGACGTTATAAATTATTTCAATTTGTTTTCAAGTCGTATCATATTATACTGCATGTATTGTTCCTTCACTCAATCGTAATATGTAAGCATCTTTGGTTTTTAACTACTCAATCATACTCAAAACCTCAATTACTTTGAAATATTCAATTAATTACATTCGATACCTCAATTATATTCAAAATTTAGACAGAGGTGACTAGTATCTCTAAATAGAACACCATTTGTCAAGTGTGTGTAATGAAACCCCGAAGTCAAGAATGAAAAACAAAGGTTTTTTTTAATCCCACTCAGTTACAATAGCTACTTATCCTGAATATCTGATAAATGGACTATATTTGTTCAATATGCTGCAGACTCCTTAAGGTTTATTTAATTTTCAGCCCACTAAGATGAAATTAAAATGCATTTCAACCCCGTAAGTATGTCAGAAAGGCATAAAATAACTCAAAAATAACAGTTAAAGAAACTCACAAAACTATTTTTTCAAGCCAGTGAGGAAGCATATATTTAAACATTCTGCAAGACACTTTGAGAGACTTATGTCACACAATAAATTTTATGTTAGAGTCACTTTATTCTTACAAATAATCAAAGACTAGAAGTGTATACCTTGGCAGAGATGGTGACAAAATCCTTGAAGGTCTTTAGCTCAGCTCCCTCAAGTGTCTTGTGCGTGGCAAGCTCTACCCTGAGCAGGTAATGCAATCCCGATTCAAGGTCGGCCATGTACAGCTTGGATCTGAAACACACATATATAAAGGTATAAAGTGGCAGGTCTCTTTCGCTCATTTTCTCACCAGTCATGAAGGTAAAATTGATATATAGTAGGTGTCATTAAAACCTCCACCTTCGCCACTCTGCAGTGATTGCAGTATATCCTCCACCACTATGGGAGGAACACAGCACTTGCCTCAGGTGCTCAGTATGGCGAATGTCAAGTTCAATGAGTTTCACCTTATTCTTTCAAAAGGGTAATTTGAGGTCATTTGGTTCAGAGTTTAGACAAATGAAGCACAACCACACACCAGATTTTCCTTTATATTTGGCTAAACCTTTTGCCTTCCAGCCTTGTAATGAAATTATAACCCCGACTTTGGCAGCAAGGAAACAACTGGTGGAAAGAAATTACAGCTTCTTTTCAGGACTGACCACAAGAGAAAAATGACACGCTATGAAAAGAGGGAGATGTTTGCTGAACAAAAGTAGATTACACGCAGAGCAGGACGGCGAACAAAGCTGAAAAAGGTCAGTGTTGGAAAGGACTGAATCTAGAAATCCTCACCCAAATGCAGTCGTTTTACTGAAGGTTCTTTGTGTACAAGTTTAACAGACAATTTTAATCACACCAGCTCCTAAGATAGAATGAGGTACCTTAGGAAAGGTACAAGTAAAACACATAAAACCAACCCAAGATTTTTAAGAGTTTCTTTTCACTAACAAATACCTGCCTAACAACAAAAAACACTTTACAAAGTACAGCTGCATCAAGTAAACCGCCCTACCCTGCGATGCTTTCAAGAGTACCAACTTTAGACAGTACAATACAGAGCAATGGAACTGAATAAACACAAGTTCACACAATAGACTTAACACTTGTAAGAGTTCAGCAGCAGTATTATTTATAAAACCAAATAGAATTAAACAAGCAAACAAACCAAAATTCAGGAAACTGTCTGGCCCCAGCTCCTAAATAACAGGCAAGAAATAACATATTAAAATACAGAACAATCTATATTCTTAACACCTCAAACTACAGGCTTATTCTGAATTTATCTTCTTAATAGCATACTCACTTAGATTTTTACAACCAGCAAAATTCTGCTTCGAGTTTCTTAAATAAAGAGACATCCATACGAACGCGTGAGGTTCTCCCAAAGGGTCCTATTTAGAAGATACATGGACTGGAGATTCATATCAACAAGATTTTGCCTTGCTGGAGAGCAGCTCAATTTAATTGTTTTGATAACAGAATGTTTCATCTAAAGTATTTTATAACAGTCATCGAAAGAAGATGACACTAATAGTGGCTGTGAAAGAAAAATAAGTACAAAATGAAAGCACTCAGCCCTACATCTTTTCCATCTAAAGATGCTGAGGGATTATCTCTCTGCAAAGCCTTTGCATCCTTCTCTCAAGCAGACAAAGAGAGAAAGAGGGGCAAGATAAACCTTACCGGATTTGGCATGATAAACATCTTTTTACAGTGACTTTATTATTTTCTATTATGCTTGCATTTGACAAACCCTTTTTAGTGGGCATTGCTTCGCTACTACACACACAGAGAATTCTCCTGTTCTACAGGAACGTTACAACCTGTTATTTTACTACTTATTTTCTCAGGAACACCAATTCCTTGCCGAAGGCTTCCAAGAATTCAAATGAGTAATCTATATACTTCAGGTAAGGGGTGATAAACCCTTGGTATTTTTAAGTCAATTGAGTATTTGACAATACTTTTGGAGAAAAACATTCCACAGCAGTGCAGATGTCTGCTGCTAAAAACAAACTACTGGCAGCTCTCAGTAATTTCACCTCTGAACTGTTTGAAATACTGCTCACAATTGTAAAGAACTTGCAACCTTGATGCTGGAATTGAACTAACTTACAAGTGTTATCTGAATATGCTGAGAAATGGATGAAGTTGTACCGAGAGCCGAAAGCTTTGCTCTCAGCTTTGATGCCGTAATTTCTGCAGTATTAATCACGAACGTCTTTAATTTTACTCAGGAGAAGAATGCAGATCATTTAGTAGGGACCATCCTATTCAACTCAAGGCGCATCATCGCGGGTGGAATGAAGTAAAATTTTGAACTGCACTTGCATGTTGTAATTACAGCATAGCACGTGGCAAGGAAAAGCTGTAAGCAAAATTGAATAACCAAGCATTGATCTGAAAAGGAAAAAGTATCACTTACTTATCAAACTCTTTCCACACCTTGATTTCTGCATTCTCCTCTTTGTTTTCTTGAGCAGGTAGCTGGAGTGGCAAAAGAAGTTTTTTTCTTACACCTGGCAGTGACTTTAAATACGAAGAAAAGAAAGACCGTAGAGGCTTCAAACTGCATATAAATGGACAAAGTAAAGATTACTTTTAATCTCAGACTACGTGAATATCCAAAGCAAATTACTACGTTTAGAAACTAAGATATTCGCTTTGTTTTATGGTTTGCAGTCCTAGGGCAACTTGTTATGTTTTGATACAAAGTGAAATGAAATAATGTTTGATTTAGGAATAGCAACAACATTCAGTCGTACTGGTGGTTTGAAATTCCTTTCAAAATGAGAACACAACATGTTCAGCAAAATGTCCTTCGCCTGACACAGGCAATGTTCACGTGGAACAATCATTTTGACTTCGAAGCAAGTTTTAAGAACTTTGATGCTTCGTTTTCCACTTTCATTCCAAAGTGTTTTCCTTTCAGAAATATCAGAGGTTAAAGCTCTAAACAGGCAAAAGTAGTATTAGGTCTCTTATTAGTAACAGCAGTAACACCCGACTTCGGTCGGTGCAACGCACCGATTACACGCCAGGACACAGTCGCGTGTTCTATATATGCAAAAGAAGGTTAGAGAATAACTTGCTTTGTATGAAAGGAAGCTATGGAAACTTTTTATTCCTTAAGTGAACCTCCCCATACTCCTCAGACAGGTAACTACTTACATGCTAATTAATCCATGGGACCCATTTGGATACAACAGATAGCACGAGGGGACTGAGGAAATACCAAGTTTCTCAAGAAAAGGCTTATCAAAATTCAACGCTCTCTTTACAACAATGTTTTCGTACTGGATCAAGTCTAAGATAACCTGGGTAATGAAAAGATGACATGAATTATACATTGCTCAAGGAATATCCAATCTTGTAGGACAAGACACATAAATAGGCGAAGTGCATCATCCTTTAAGGGTATCATTAAGCTGTTCACCAAGGAAGTACATCTATGAGTATTCCATGGGCACTAACAATTTCAGTTAAAGATGATTTACTCTTCTCTGGAAATTATTACTCCTATCTTCGATTTTTTTTCATGGTCTATGCTGATCTTTTCCATTTGACATCTAACATCTGAAGAAAACATGAGAATGAGTGACAAAATATCCTCATAAACCTCAAAATAGCCCAGAGGATATTCCACAGGCACCAAGAGGTTTATGAGAGGCCCTTCCTTCCATCAGTGATAAACGCACGGCCTGCCTGCCCTCACCTGTTGTGACTTCTGCTGCATCTGTCCATGTTGCCTTATACTGTAAACTTGAGAATTATGCTCTTTTCTATTTCACTAAACTTTTCTATAAAGCTAAAATACTACACAACGTTAGCAAATATCTTTTTTTCTTCTGAAATCAGACTCCACTTTCTGATAATCAGACGACACACGATCTTTCCGTACAACAGCAGGTAATAAAATTAACAGGAGTGTGATAAAAAGCTAAAGAACTTTCCAACCATCACACTTGTGCTCCTCAGTAATGCCCACTTGTATCGACACAGCAGCTTCCAGAAAACACATGTCTGGAAGCGGCCTGCTGCTCAAAGCGATTCTGGCTTTTGGCAGCACGCTCTCCTCCACTTACACAACTGGGCCATCTCGGCATCAAATCTAATTAGAAACATTTCACAGACATGGGATGTTTCTACACAGATTATGCCTAGATAATTATGCAATTTATTTTCTTTACTTATCCTAGATCTTGGCAGGAAGAGGAAACTAACAGTTGCCTAAGCTAACAGCAGGCTTGTTAGGTGGTGAAATGATGCCAAATTAAATATTATTTTATTAGGGGGGTGGGGGAAGCAAGAATTCAAATACTTCCACTTCCTCGGTGCCTCAGAGCTGTGACAATAAATTTATCCTATCGCCTTAATTTAGAATGTAATTTCCTAAAATCTATACCCGAAGAAAGAGAACCGGAGAAATCAGATTATTATTAACAGTTGAAATCACAAAGGCTGCCCAGAAGAATGAGTATTACGACTGGTTCCCTAGCAGCAACAAAACGGTAACGTAGTCTGACAATATTTTTGTTATGATCTTCCAAAACTTGAAAAAAAGAGTTGTGCTAACAATGAAATTATCGATTAATCTTGCACTAAACCATGACTGAAAGGTGTTAACGTGACCATCTCATTCATCCGTACGGAAGCTCCTCTGCATGACTAAATACACCAGCCCTATATAATCCTTTGCCTTTGTGACACTGCAAATACAGGAGCTGCCCTTTAGGACTCTTTAAAATGCAGTCTTATAAAGAGAAATTTTGTTTCTTGGCAATAATAATAAAATTCGGCCGTGTTATGGTAACATTTATTCATACCCATTATGTCATTCCTAAGTCACACGTTACCTCTCGTCCAACATAGGAATTATTGCTTTCAAACACAACGGCAGTGTAATGACCGCTGTTCTTGTCAAGAAGAGAAGTAACATCACCGGACCTTTTAAGAAAAAAGAGAAGCTATTTAGTCCAGGTAGAATGCAATACACCCACTGTTACTGACGGAATTTCCTTCTACAATCTTGTAGCAGAACCACAAAATATGATGTATGAAAAAATCCTTCATCTTTAAAAGGACCTTCTACGTTTTTATTTAATTTACACAGGGAGCATACACCTGTATTTTAACCACGGAACTTACGACACTGGATCCAACGGTGGGCAAGCAGGAGGCCTCAACTCCTGGGAATGGTTCTGCAAGAAGTCGATCATCATCTGACGAACCGTTTGCAGCTCTCGATCTGCTCCTGCTGAGTACAGTTTACAAAAGAACATACAATGCTTCAGAAAAGCAGGAAAAAATACTCACGTGCAGGTTTTCAAACATCCTCAAGCCTTTCTGTGTCAGGTTTTTGCTTTAAGTTTGGACTTAAAACCCGGAATATTATCTGGCTGAAAAAGAGGCCCTAAGGATTTCGTTGTAGGATTTCATCTTGATGTTGAGATGAGTTCATATTTAAAAGCTGTCACCCCAAACCAAAATTAGCCTTAAGACTTTTCCAACTCTAACCATCTGCCTGCCTGGCTGGTTTTCCTCTTCAAACAATGCTTCGTTCTCAGTCTGTGCTGGTTTTCACAATAGCTGGTGGGGGCAGCTTCAGTAGCTTTTTTGTAACGAGGATATTCAGCGTGCGTTACGAACTGCGAAGGTGCACCATCCTCACCAAACGGGCCGGGGGGAGGTTACAAAGCCCCATAACAAGAAGAGGAAATAACTGAAGAATGTGAATGTTTTATTCGCTTTAAAAGAAACGAATTAAAAAGCAGAAACTCTCACAAATGCCAAAATGTAACAGGTACAACTAAAATCTACTTCTATGCAAAGGGTTAAAGGTGCAGGTGGTCTCTCTTCTGACCTCTGGCCTTTTAAATGTTAATCCATTGAAAAAGACAACACCACTTTTGTCCCCAGACAAACCACCACAAGCTGTGATCCCGGCAGACACCCGGGATAAGCCTGTTTTCAGTTAGTCAACATCTGAATAGGGGTTCTCCCAGAGAGACTGAGGATGCCTGGAAAGTGGCTGACAGGTCAAAAAGCACCAGAGTCAGGACTGAGCAAATTGGATCTCATGCTGATGAGGCCTGTGGTGGAAAATAAGGAATTCTAAAAAATTGCCTGGTCATCGGTGAAAATTTAGAACGTTTCAAAACAATGAGGAATGTGAGCCCTCAGTTATTGAACACATGTTTTACCCACCTAAAATTCTACCCGACATTCCACTTTCATACAGTATTTGTAATATCCTAGCTTAGAAAGCTAGTTAGTGTCCATCACATCTCCAGCTGTCTAAACTAACTGACAAGCAAAGGAATTTTACTTATTGCGTGACACGTTCCTGGCTGACAGGATGACTGCTTTAGGGATTTCTTACAGTAGGATGTTCTTACCTTTGTAATTTTCTCCAGTAGTAAACTGCTTTGTAAATGCTTTGAAGTACTATGTGGGAGGGGAAAAAAAGAAAGTATTATTGCTTTGAAAACAACACTCTGTATAAGATGAAAGCTGAGTTTAGAAGCAAAAATAGCCCTGAGTTTTTAATTTTTACAGCTCTAATTAGAAAACATTTTTATCTATCTGTTCAGAAGACAGTTTTCCCTCTTAGTCTACGAGTTCCAAAGGCCCGCTTCTCCTCTGTACAAGGGTAGCTCACAGGTACCTGTCAAAACTCTGATAGGCAATAAAGCCAACTTCTAGAGGGAAAGGACCACAATGCATAATTCGATACTGTATATTGATGCAGTAAATTACTGCAGTGACCCAAACACAAATTAACTGATTGCCAAATCAGTATTACCAACTGCGTATATACTGAGAACACTATTTGCATTTTTTCAACTCCCTCCAGTGGTTAAACAGGAGATGTAATGGAACTTGACTGCCTTCTGCTATAAACAATAAAGTAAAATAGGTTCAGTGTCTAATAGAGGGTATTCCAATTTCCACCCAAAACTTTAAAGATAAATAAAAGAAAGGATATTATTCTTTTTATCAGAGTAGAATATCACGAATTCTACAGTGAGCCATCTCCTCTTCCCTCTCCTGTCATAACAAACAGTTTATTCAGTCCTCTCCATCCATCCCATTCTGGTTACGCTTATGGTTAATAATGGGATTCTACAGATTCACAAAGACAGCCAAGTTAAAAATTGCACTCAGACCTGAAGATGTGCAATGGCAGCTACTACAGACAAACATCAGATCCCTTTTACAAGCCAGTTTAAGCAAATTATTAATTAGAAAAATAGTGAAGGATCAATCAAGAGTAAATTTTTAATTGAGCCCTGGCCATGAGATCAGCTGATTTCAGGATGCAAGTTCACTGTATTCCCTTTACTCTCAGATACCCAAACTAGAAACACTATTAATAATCATGAACATTTGAACTGGAAAAATATTTATACAAAGCACTATTATCTAACAGAGCACAACCAGGTGTTCTATCATTGTTACAACACAGTGCTTTCTAGAATGGCATCTTCTTTCCCTCAGGATTGTTCAGATTCAGAACCGAGGACTGAAATACTACTGTAAAGAACAACATCAGCTATTACATTCAGCAAGAACTCCTCGAATTAATCTTTTATCAGCCCTGCAGCTTTCTCATCAAAAGCAAAGAAAAAGCCCAGCTAAAGAACAACTAGTTCCATGTAACGCTCTGCACAAGCAAGTTCATTATGGTTTTAATTACTATAAAGCATGCACAGGTTACTCTGCCACTTACCCTGAAGGTTGGATAATAGTGAATCCCATATTCTTTGCACGTCTCATAGTTCTCTTCTTCCCCACAATCCAGCACACCGACTCTAATTGCAGATTCCCAGTCTGAAAACAAAGATAGCTTTCAATTTGCAGCAGCAGCGAGCAGGAATCCCAGCTGATGGATTACCCTGCTTCCCATGGAAATCAAAACCCAAACTCGATAGATTCCAACGGCATTAAATAAAAAAATAAATAAAAATCAAGCCCTCGGTCGAGTCTCATTCGCTATTCTTTTCTATTGCCAAGTGTAACGCAAGCTACTGATTTCTACAATGACAACAACCTCCCTGTTTTTCTTCGCTGCATCAGTACTTCCCAATCCACCCGAACAAGAAGAATGCCAACACACAATATCCCACTTGCAGAGCTGAAGAGATCTTACTGAATCCAGGAAGATGAAATAGTGACCAACCCGACCCTTTCAAGATCCCAGACTGCATTCCTTAGCTGTTCCCAATAGCTAAGCTCATAAAATAAAGCATGCAGAATACATATAACTGAAGAAAATTAATCCAACCGTTACTCATCCGCACGGCTGTCAATTACAAAACCGTAACTTCCATGCATGTTGTATTACAGCTGCTTTAACAGGGACTCGCTGTTTATTGAGCTTACAATTTTCTCAGAGGCCGCCAGAACTGCAGAGAACCCCAGGCTCGCATACTGAAAGCTGCTGAAAGCTCTCTTTATCTTTCAGTACTCTTCAGGAATACATTAGATATACCTCAAAAAAAAATCCAAGTTTTAACCAGAGTGCTAAAGAGCTGAGTCTGAACATCACTCTACGTTTCCTTTATAAATGTTTCATAGTAACAGCCGTGAGGGTTCAAGTACTTCTATAAATATGCTCGTATAATAAAAGCTTTCAACTCACAGCTTTTTCCTTCTCATTTTGTTAGGAACTTATCTTTTGGAGTCATGCTCCGCTGCAGCAATCACTTTAAGGAAGAACCACTCCAAGAGGCTCCTTGGACAGTTACTTTTTAAAGCTCAGCTAAATCAGCCCAGCTGATTTGAAGGTACACCACAACTCCCAAGTATCAATAAAATTTAAACAGCACTAAAATTAAACTCGCTTTTAGAGCAAAGAGCATGAAAGCTTCATCAAGTTCAAGATCTGAACGACAGTTGCACGCCTAGCTGCTTTGGAAATTTCGCTTGATCTTTACTTGTCTTTGGAGGAGAACGGGGCAGCTGATGGACAATTTCAGTTGTGCTGAACATGCCAACAGCTGAACAGGCACCAGGAGTAACTACAAGCATCCTAGAGCAGATGGGAACGTATTCACCGGAGCACAAAAGATACAACAGTCTATTTCATCACATAAAATGCAAAACAAATAATAATAATAAAAAGTTTGGCTTCTGGGTATCTATCTCATTCAACTTTCGCCACTCCTCCTCCTTTTTCCACCTGTCCTGCTCCTCCTCCCTACAATGAATAGAGGCACTATGAGCCTCATGCAAATGGGCTGCTCCCAACAATGCAAACCCATCTCCAGCTAAAAGCTCGGGTTAAAGAGCACCAGCTGGGCCCTGTGCCTGAGCAGGCTTCTGCTGAAAAAGGAGCTTTTCCTTTCTAAAGGATGCCAAAGTTGCTGCAGTGAGAGGTTACACCGTAGCCTGGACTGGAGGTTTTTTAATGCTGGTGAATATTAATTAACATTAGTACCTTGGAAATACCCACAAACTGAGGGGGGTAGACGAATGATGTTTATTAAGCAACTGTGTTTCTCTTTATGCTAAGCAAGTTCCAATGAATGACACGGGGCAAACTGGAAATCCAGCAGGTTGGACAAACCTCCCACTTAAGAATCACTACAGAAAAACCACACACCAGTCACGGTGTACTACAAGGAATACACTTTCTTTGCATAAACCACGTGTACTGCCAGTGCAGGTAGGCTGAACTTACCTTCCGCTGTGAAGTTTCAGTCGGGGAGATGAAAGATGCATCACAGGGAACCTTTCTCCCCGCGTTCTGCTTGAAAGTTACGAATTTTAACGCAGATGCTGCTTGCTGAATAATGACAAGGCTTCTGCAGTTCCCCACCAAATGCATTTACAAAACAATTTCTAGAAGGAAATCATCATTTGGAACAACAACTGCTAGATTTGGAACAGTTGTTCCACATCCAGAGGAGCGCGTTGTTTCTGAATATAATTCAAGGCTTGTTGTATGTGGCATTTCCAAGGGTTTGTACTTCTACAGAGAAAATTACTGCACACAATTCCAGCCCACAGGCATTTTGGTAGATAGATTCAATCATCTTTTCAGACAGAAAAAGTACAATTAACTGTAATGGCCACTTTGGACACTACTGTAATAAAACTAGAAGCGCGATTAGGAACGCAGCAGGAAGGATGTGAAGCTTAAAGCCTCTTCTGAGAGGTGAGGGAATATCAAACTCAAATGCCAATTCCATGAGCAAGCACTGCTCCTATTTTTCAGGAGGATTATTTTCTGCTATGAAATTTGCAAAGATAGTATTGCCAAGATTTAACAAATGAGAAATGAGGTAAAAGTTAAGTATATTAGCACAGGTCTTTTCTGGACAAAGCAGTTGCACCAGTTTAACTGGGCTATATAAAATGAGCTAATACATCCACAGCGATCTAAGAGTTCTCGAACGTAGATGAGTCTGCACCCTCGAAGACAGCTGCAATATCCCAGCAGACGAGTAAATATTATTGAAAAATAAATGTTGAGACAGCCTAAGGAGGCAAAACATTTTGGCTTGCTTTGGTTTTGTTTTTTTGGATGAAGCTACCAATGAAAATTGTGACTGTTCTCAGTCTCCTACTAAAATTCATTCATTCCAGCTTTGAAATGGAAACATTTTGCTGGCAAGTAACACCAGAAGCCAACTGCATTTGGTGGTATTGCCAATGTCCACAAACATAAAAATCCACTTTTATAATGAAAGTCTTCATAAAAACTGAATGGATTAAAGAGTAAATAGGCCATAAACTGGTTACAGTAATACAAGTGCATAACATCATCTGCAGTTATCATGAGTGCAGATGAGAAAGAAAAGAGATATATTTGAAGAAGTTATTGCAAGTTACAAAAAATACTGCCTACAAAGGTATCATGCTGCTGGTAGTAGCCCATAAACACGTCCTTGGCTTATTTTGACAAAAGCTCTGGTCAATTCAGCCTCCTCAGGACCTTTACCGCAGTGTTCAAACACTTTCCTGCTCTTACTTTTCTTCAAAAAAGAAGAAAATCTAACGCTATTTTGGCTGCAAGAGCAAATGAAATTAGGAGGTGAAAATGTTACATAAACTTATGCAAAGAAAACAGAAGAACGTTACTGCTTTTATAAACAAACCCCCCCTGCAAGTCAGGAGCACGTGAAACGCTCCGAAACCATTACTGCTCTGTGCTTCTCAGTTGTTGAGGTTCCACTCATTGGTCAGCAATCCTCAGCAAGTGACAAGTTCACCGGGACCTATTTTTGGGTAGGCCTCCGTTGCTCTATGTCTAAACCCACATCTACTTAATACAGCATTTATATTTCATGTTACTTGCTAACGCTTTTCACCTACGAGGCTGCCAGAAAAAAGTCAAAGCTCTTCATTCCCTCTCAAAACCGAAACCATACGAATGCATTAGAACCACTGTCTCCAACCTGGAAACGTCTCTTGGGTCAAACGCTAAACTACGAGGAGTTTAAAAGCCTTTAAGGCCACTATATTAAACGTAGCACTTCCTATGAATTTGACCTCAGATGTACTGAATTTGACCTACACCTGAGGAGTCTGTTTGTTTCCTTACCTTGGATCTACAAAAAGAGTAAAACAATTTAACACCCGCCAAGAATATTGAGCTGCTTGCTAAGACACAGCAAGACAGGCCCCCTCCGTACAAACCATGGAGGGGACCATTTCTTTTTAGGTCACTACAATGAAAATCTGACTCTTACTTAGCTTGAATTTTTTTATTACTTCCTGGCAGTGCTTTTCCCCTTCTAGTCCATTCACCCCATATCGAATTTGCAAGATATAAATCAAGCACACGCGTGGCCTCTCCAGTACCACAGTATCTATTTGTCATTTACCCTCTAAAATAGGAGAGTCTCTTCACACAACATTCCAAAGACAAAGATCTCGCCTCAGATTGTTTAGAGTCTAAACACAGCTCCTGTGCCCCTGCGGATCCACTCGCACGCACACAGAGATGCTTACGTGCAAATCCACAGCTGGATCGCTGCGTGCGTGGGAGAGGGGGTGCCAGTTTATCCCTAGATTTCTAAAAAACGTTTAGTTCTGAGACTTGCTGCTCTCTTCCACCCTCCCCTCATCCTGAGTGCCCCTCTGACAGCGTGACAGAGGCCGTGCCCGCCACCAGAGAAGCGAGGGGTGGCCCACGCACGCCAAAGGCACCGCGGCACACACCGAGCACTGCCGCG
>JAAGNO010026716.1:23110-62456 GCA_033439905.1 Ceryle rudis | reverse complement strand
TCAAGGGGAATAATGACTACTTGTGCACATTCCTACATATTTTCCAAAACCTGTATTAAGTAGATTAGACAGTGGGAGAGCTCGTGGTTTTGTGTTGGGTTTTTTTCAGCTGAATAAAGCAAATACGCTGGCTATGGGCAGTTGAATTCTATATACAAGCGTCACCTTTAGTAGTGGGTCTTGATAGGGTACACTTTGTATAGAAGGCCTGTAACATTTTTGCCACCTTTTTCAGCTATTAAAATGTTGGGGTTTTTGTAAGTGTGCCAGTTCAGACCTTTTGATTATCCCTAACCATGTCCATCTGAGCAGCATTGTTCTTAGGTACATCTGGAGCAAAAGGTTGAAAAAGATGGACCCATGGTTCTCTCACACACATAAAAGTGTGTGCAGCTGAGCCTCACAGAAGAAAATTGGCATGATTCAGTGTCCTGCTGGTGATCACTTGTGTAATGTTTTTGTTAATAGTGGTTGGTAATGGTAGCAGGCTATAGGAGTCTTGCAGAGGGTAAATCTAAGCTGCCAAATCATTGCTTCCAGCAACAAGTTTTGGTAAATACAATTTGTGTAGGTAAAGTCCCCTCCCTGCTGTCCCTGTTGAATGCCCGCAGCATTCTTTGGCAAAGTTTGTCATTAGTGGCCATTGATGTATCTTAATTGATAAAGTATCTCCCACAGTCTACTAGTGCTGGCAATACCTGACAAAGACATGAGGAAGGGTCAGCACTGGCGGCTGGCTAAAGAGGCACGGTGTATTTAACTTCCTCAAAGACGTTACTTGATGTAGTGGCAGGTGTCCTGAAAGTCTAGTACGGTTTGATTTTTGTCTTCAGGGCATGATTTAACTAATGGTGTGTCTGATGGGTTTCTAATTTGGATTTTTCTCCTGATCTCTCATATTTTATCCTATGTCACAAATGCTTTACGGGTGATGAGTGGTCATGATAATGTTTGGTAGATGTTTTCAAACCTTCGTGATTCTGTGATAGTACTTTGATATGCATGTGAAAGACAGTTGGTTATAGCCAAACTGCTACCTGCATAGACCTTAGTATCTAATTTAAACAAGGATAAAAATCCAGAATCATCATGCTGCCAAAACAGACAAGCACATGATTTAAAAATAAGTCTAAGTTAGTGGCATGTCCCAAATATAATCTGCCATCGTGCCTCTGAATATAAAGATTCTATAGCACAAAGCAAAACTTCTTCTGCATCTTTTATCTTCCTTGTTCGAAGCCCTGTTTTGTCGGGTTTTTTTGTAGATGGCTTGTCCGTCCTTTTGTCCTGTATGTAACAATTGGATTTTTTTTTTTCCCTGTGGAAAGTAGTCTGTTTATGAGTGAAATAGAAGCATGCCATGTTTGAAAATAAGATGTTATTCAAGTTTTGCCAAATATAACAGGGTTATCAGTAACTGTAGATAGTGTATGTCTTTCACACTTACTGATCTAGTTGATCCTGCTTTTTTTAGCCAGGCACTGTCGATATTACTACATGCCTCTTTGGAATAATAATGCATAACATAATTTCATGTTTGCATATTTTCTTAATTTCTAAGCAAAAGGTAATTGTCTAATGAAAACCAGCCAATAAGTATTTAAAGAAAAAATGGTTTTGAATATTGCAGGGCAATTCATGTCTTTTATTTTTTTTTCAGAATATAGGTGTCTCTAGCTTGTGTTTAGCATGGGAGGGAGGGTAATTCGTAAAATTACCTTCTCTTGCTTTTTCCAAAGGATGGTTAAAAACATAAAACAAAATGTCACGTACTGATGTGGCCTTTGTGGGGTGGCATCTTGCTGGCATTTGGAAGTCTTCATTGCAAGAACCCTACTATCAAAAGCTATGTAAGAGTTGTAATTCCTCACACTGTAAATACTTTAATATTTAAAGAAATAAATATCAGAAAATGCCCTCTTAATTAAGATAGGTGAGGGAGCTGAGGATGTTCTATGCCTTGATTTTTAGGCTTCAAAGTATTCAAGATACAAAGGCATATTGATCCATACAGCAAACAGAGAATGGAAGCTTCTGTTTTTGAGGAACACAGCACAGTCAGTGTGCTGTTAATAGCTATGTTTCAGTGCAACAGTTAAACTCTGGTGAAATTGTTGACTCTGAGTATTTAATTTGTTCTACAGGAACTTATTCTGAAGGAAATGTTTTTTTATCACTTCTATTTAATCATTTTGGGCCAATTTATTGAGACTGGGACCGATGAACTCTTCTAAAAGCAGTAACTGCTCGCTTTGATGCACAGAGCAATCATACACTTCCATTTCTGGTAGACAGTTGCTTATTAATTCTCAGTCAAGGAATACTTCACCATAAGCTTTGGGGAACCTGCGGTAAAAATGGTGCAGTGGTAGGAAAGAATCTGGAGTATTTTCAGATTTTAATTAAATAGACAAATTGTTGATTAACTCTTCCCAGTTCTGACATTCTTAACTCTTTCCAATTTTCATCTAACACAGGGTTCAAATTACTGCAAAATTCAGCTGTTCAGAACAGAAGAAATATTAGCCAGTTGTGGAAGTGTTAGTTATGTTACTAATAATGTTGTTTACCCGTTGATTTTGTTTGTACTAGGAACAATGCTGGTGTTTTGTTCTGTTGCAGTAAGCACCTTTGGGTTCACTTCTCATGTTGGCTTTCTGTACTGATTAAATAGTGTAACCCCAGAATAACTAATGCGTGTTCTGGTCTTCTGCCTACTGCAAATATGCAAATGTCATGTAATGCACTGAAGTGCTTGTTTCTGTTCTCATATAGCTATAAATTCTTCCTGATACAGAGCTCTTTCCTAACCCATTCCTGCTAAACGAGTTGTTGAATAATCTTTGTTTTCTAAATAGCGTCTCGGAAACTTTTTTTTTTTAATACCAAGTGTTTACTGTAGGAAGCATTATTTCAGTTGGATTTGCTTCAGTCATGCAAAAAAAAAAACCGCCAGTGAAATTTTCTGACACTGTAGTGTTTACTAAGGGCCAAAAAAATGTGCTGTTACCCAAAATGGGCAAAGAAACGCGCTTCAGTGAATGCCATCTGAATGTTTGCAGTATAACTTCGTAGAAGAGCTCTCAAAAAATTTAAATCTCTCATCCCTTGAGAGGCATAATAAACTTCATCATCAGGTAATCAGTTTGTTGCCGTGCTTTCCAAAGCTGTGTTCTGCTGGCCTGCAGATTTGCAGAGCCTGGTCAGTAGAATGGTGTCTCTGCCTTGTGGAAATGTTTAATAACCTCCCAGTATCTCTGCTTGCTTTGATGTTGGACTGGATCAGCTTTCACTAGTAAAAACACAAGCCACTGACAGGGTCTCCTATTTACCAGACACTAAAACAGTTTATTTTTTTCCAAATATTTTTATTTAGCAGCATTATTTATACACTTAGGCATTTTTTTGGTGGCCTGGCAACTTGCTGATGTTTCACCAAGCTCTATGCTCTGCTCTGATGGTAAATTTGGTCATTTTGCTGGTAATTTTTTTTCTTGAAGGCGACCAGAGTTGCCACTGAGGGAATTGGCCATTTGTTCACAATTGATCCTGCTGTTGCAACCTCACAACTGTCACCTGAGCAGCTGGTCACAGTGGTGCATTGGGTAGGATTGGAGGGGTAGGTGACCTCTCCCTGTGTGTTAGCTGTTGTCTTGCACTCCAGAGCTCAATGTTCCCCTGCAGGTCACAAGTTACTTCGGTATGGATTTCCAAACATGGGTCTTGAGTAACCTGCAGCAGTGGTGTCTGAATCTCCAGCCAGCCAGCCTGCAGCTCTGCAAAGCGCTGTCCCTCTTTAGTGTAAGGCAGGAAGAGCCCATGCTTTCAGCATCCGATGCTTTTGGTGGATACGTAGGGCTTTGTTGTTTGTGGGGTTCTTTGTTCTGATTGCTGAAAGAATGTCTGCATGGGAGCTGAAAAGGAACATGTCATTCATTTATTAACTTCCTTTTTGGCAGTGGTAGGATAGCTTCTGTTTTATGGGGCCAAGTGAACTTGGGCGCTGAAAAGCTTTGGTTTTTTTCTTCCCTCTCTTGTTTTCCTCTTGACTCCATTTTGCTGTTTTGTTTCAAGCCATTAGAGGTGTCTATTTCAAGGCAAACTGGCCTATTACATATTCAGTAGTGTTCAGACTAAAGATACCATATAAAGAGATGAATAACATTGTCAAGGAACAAAAGTCAGTTGTGGTTCTTTCTTAAGAAACTTTGAAGTTTGGAGATGAGGTGTCTGTAATTACACCTGGATTACAAAGTCAGTGAAATTGGAATTGGACCTCTGGTAAACCACTCATATGATCATGCTATAAAGTGTTTATAATCTTTGAAGCAAACTATTTTAGTACTGCTTTATTGCTGGTTTTGTAAATGTTGTGATAGCAGTTATCCACTGAAGCTCAGGGAACTGTTGTGGCTCTCTAACTTGAAGCAAAGCTGGATTTGTGGTTATTCAAGTGAGGTCAATTATTGTCTTGACATATTTGCAGCAGGAGAAGGGTAAAAAGAAAGGAAAAGATCACCTGCTTCTAATTTGGTTATTTCAGGTTTTAATGTATTACTTTTTATTCCAATCACAGTAAGCATCCTTGTATCAAACGGTGAAAATGTCAAACCAGGTGGAGCAGAAATTATGACAGAGGGAAACTGATTTCTCCAGTTGCCTTGAAATGGCAGCTGAGGGAATGACAGGCTTTGAAATAAGGAGCATATCTTTAGTGCCTGACTTGAATTGTTCTAAACAGTGTACGAAGCAGAATTCTCTCAGGTACAAGCTGATAATCCAAAAATATCTTGGAGTATGGTATGGTTTGCTTACGCTTAACAGGCTGCAGTCAGAAATACTCGCTGATCATGAATTGTGCATGGACCTGTTCAATTTTTGAGATTAATAATTTTTATGATCTTCCCAATCCTTTACATGCAAAACATTTATTTTGCAAAGTACAGAAATCATTTGTATTGGCACTAATTTGTTTTGCTGTTTTACTTGAGGCTGTGATCTGAACAGCACAGTTCTGGCATCAGAGTGACACTGAAACTCAAGCTTTGAATGCCAGTAGTTCCTGACTGTATTTTCAGGTTTATCCCCTTAAAAAAAAAGGGGATAAATAGATGAAAAGATAGCTGATAATATTCACTTTTTTAGAATACATTTCTTCTAAAAACTGAAAATCAAAATTTCAGAGCTATGTCCTAGTTAAGCTGCCACTCTTAGCATGCACATCCCAACTTGCATATGTATCTTTGGGGAACTGGTTAGGACTCCATTAAATACTGCTGTATGCTTGCTTTTGAAGATGTCAGCCTTATGCACACTTTGCATAATACTGATGCAGCACTAAGAGGTTTTAAAGCGTTGATGGCTGTTTAGATTGTTATTGATTTATCAACTAGTCTCTTAAGATTAATGTATTTCTCACATGCTTTCACAAGTCAAAAAATGTAAAGTGATTGTTAGTTATTATTTTCCTTGTGATTGTACTTGTTATCCAGGATTTCTGAAAAAAACCCTATGTTGTATGTTGCCTGAAGGATATCTGAAGGATATCTTAAGGCAGGATATCTTAAATTTCTTTGCCAGAATGTGCATGGGTATGGCATGCACAGGAGTAGATGTAGCCCTCTGTTTACCATAAAAGACTAGAGATGCATTTGTGTTGTCCACACTTGCAGGACTTCCTCAAATTAAAAATTTGGATGCAGCCTTGAAAACTGAACACTGTTCTTTACCTTTGATTTCAGAGTGTCAATAGTATACCATGTCCTGTGACTGCAGTCAGAACGTTACCCACCTTAGAAGTTAAACAAGCAGAAAGGCCTTCAAGCAAAAGCAGAGATCCTCCTAGGGATGAAGAAAAGGAAAAGAAAAGGAAAAAACACAAGAAAAGATCTCGGACAAGATCTCGATCACCATTCAAGTATCATTCGTCGTCTAAGACCAGATCTAGATCGCATTCAAAAGCAAAGCACTCACTTCCCACTGCCTATAGAACTGTCAGGCATTCAAGGTGGGTTTGGAAACCAAACGTATTCTTTAGAGTTCTTTGTGGGCTAACACTTGAAACATTTTTGCACTTCTTCCATTATCTAAGTTTCTTCATACCCATTAGAAAGGGTACAGTCACCTTGAAGACAGTAAATAAATATCATCAAATGTGGAAGGTCTTTGAAAGTACTTTTAATGAAATACTGAATCATTCATTTCTAATTACATAGTGCAAAATTTGTATCAGTAAATGCTTTTTCACTGTGGTCTGTGAAATACCTGGCAATAATATGTAGGAATGCAATTATAACAGGAGGAGAACTTGCTAATACGTCTGTGGCTGTTGCTGGAGTAAAATAACCAGACAATATTAAGATAAGAAATAGAGCTAGAGAA
Source organism: Ceryle rudis (assembly GCA_033439905.1). NCBI lineage: Eukaryota > Metazoa > Chordata > Aves > Coraciiformes > Cerylidae > Ceryle > Ceryle rudis. The sequence continues at coordinate 56,075 of JAAGNO010026716.1, read as the reverse complement.
ACGGGTGATTGAACAGCAAAGCTCAGAAGGAAAGAAAACAGTTGGGTAATATGTGAAAAAAATGTGATGGATGAATGGCAGGAGAGATATGACAGGAATCCAAGAAGGGTGAAAACAGAGTTGATGAGGAAGGGAGATCATAGAAGAATGTAGGCCAGTGCAGTTAACTCTATATTTAATCATGAATGAGATTCAATTCACTATATTAATTATTCAGCTATAAGACAATATATATTGTGTTACATCAATACTGTTAATTACCTTTAAGACATTTGGGTCTGGGCACCTTTAAAATTTACTGCCTGTAAAATTTGTGATAGCTGAATTCCCTGCACACATCAGTTATGGTCAGTAGGAGGAAGGGCTTATTCTTGAGGTTGCATTCTCTGCTTCATGCTGCAGAACAGCGATTAAGTAACCTGTAGTTTAAACGAATTGTGCATATAAATACTACTCCAGCTACATATGTATCCAACGCATGCAAAATCATACAGTTCTTTGTGGCCATGCCTCTGACACATGCTTCTTCTTGAAAAGCAGCTTCCAGCCCTTTACAGCAGTGTGACAAATCTCATCTTAGATGTTCCTTGGGCATTCTTTCGTGTTTAAATGCACTAATACGTGTGAGTGTTAACACATTACAGCTTTCCATTTTATACTAGATTTTTAAGGTTAAATATGATACTTGACTGAAGATATCTCTGGTATTCAGAGATACAAGGAATTGAACATAACTTGGGCTGAAATGATGAGTCTGACATGCTGCTTATTTGAGTGCCTCTGACAATAGGTGGCCAAGATGTTCTATGTTATAAGGCACATACCAAAAGGCTGTGTGCCATTCCTTTTCTGTGCTTACCATAGTGTAAAGAACATGATGGTGAATGAAGCTTTCCTTATTTAAGAAGTGAATGCAGGTCTTCTCTGAGTTAAGGGTATCTTGGGGAAAAGTCCCCTCTAGTGATCAGCTCCCTGTCAAGCCTTATCTTCACTTGAACCTCTTGTGTCACTTTAGCCAAGTTCTGTTGTATATATTCATCCATTATTTTACTGATCTGTGGTAAAACCAAGGAGAAACATCACAGTAAAGCTAAAGAAATTAAATCATCTTCTGTGGTACCTTGAAAAGGCCAAAGAATCATCTGAGAAGATCCTCACCAGTACTTGGGGTTACTACTCAATAGGATAAAGATAGTCCTGCATGTTGCATGAGTTTGCATGGGCAGTAACCAGATTAATGAGAATTTACAAGTTCACTTTGTTACATACTGAGATAAGTCTTCCAGGAGATAAGATACTTGGCTTGAATAGAGGTTTGACTATTTCCAGCAGCTGGTCTATGTTTGGCTCTGCTGGTTAAAAGACAGTCTACTGAAGATTACCACATACATAGTGGGTTTGGGTTGGGTTTTTCATTTGGTGGCCATAGTTCAGCTGATTGAGAAACTACACAAAAATCACCAAGAATAGTTAATCTACTAGAGCTAATCTTTGTGTTGTCATCTTGAGTATGCTTCCTGGCACAAATCAAATAACAGACACATTAAAGCCTTAACATCATGAATCAACACAACACCCGATTAAATCTGGTTGGATATTTCCTAGATCAGCTGTTCAATCCTGTAGCCTCCCAAGCCCAGTAGGCTTGATGCTGGGTAGCTGGATTTTACCATCGTTTCAGAACAACTGCACCACATCTTGAGCTGAAAACATTTTGTACATTCTAACACCTGTCAGAAGTTAGAGCTGAATGGCAAAGTGCATCATTCAGCCTGTCTTTCTGTTCTGTGAATACCAGTTTAAACAAAGTTCTCCAGAGAGTCTCTCTCCCATTCAGAAACCCATTGTTTCTGGGGATTCAGGGCAGTATCATCAGTGCAGAAGTGGGTGCCTGTTCCCTTTAAGCTTTTTGCAGGCTGTATGAAATACTTCATACTGGCAATTGTATCACGTGGGAGACCTGTTAGAAATACGAATGTGCCTTCCGAGCTATAGCGTTTCACAAGAACATGGCTAAAGCTAAACCTCCAAGAAGAAACAACAAAAAAGCAAACAGAGAATTGGAATGGCAGTTTAGGAAGATGGAACAAGTCTTCCCATATGCCAAAAAAGAGGGAATAGAACATTCTTCTTCAGTCCATGGGATATGAACAATAAGTAGTGGATTTAAATTGTTAACAGAGAGACTAGAAAGTTTATCATAGTGTCTCAGTGGTACAGGTAGTTAAAACAGCTTGTGAATGCTCCATAGTGGGAAATTTCTCTATCAGGTATTATACTTTGGAGAATATTGAATACTCTTTATTTCTTAAAAGTCTTTTCTAGCCCTGCCTTTCTATTTAGGATCTATGTGGTCTCACATTATACAGGAAATGGTGATGATTAAAGGTTCGCTTTATTGAAGACGTTTGTTATGCCTTAATATACTCACTGGATTTCCAAAATTAAGGCTCTTGCTTCTGAAACCAGAATATTTGTAATCAAGAGTGGGAGGCTGATTCATAACCCAGTCAGATACTGCTGTGTTTTGTCTCTCAGATGTTTAGGCAGAAATAATGCCTGGTCTTAGTAATTGCAAAAAAAGGCAAATGTTGTTGCCAAGCTAGAAAATATGACTGATTTTCTTCCTTTTTAAATTCTACTTCTATATTTAGTTTTGATTCAGGAAAATGATCCCCATGCATTGTCTGATTCAAAACATGGCACCTTTCACATCTCTTTGCTCTTCAGTTTTCCTAGTGCGTCACCTTAGAACAGCAGTTCTTTTCCTAGATTCCCGGAACATTGGATGTTACAGCTTACTGCTGAATGAATAGTTATGTAAAGAGTCGTACCCTCCTGGGATAAAGTGTAAACCGTTTGTAGAGATTAATGTGTTCATCTTCTATGAAGTGGATGCTGCTTAGAGTATTTATTGTGTGGACATTGGTGCTAAATTATACTGGAACATCCCTACTTTGAGTAACTGTGCTTCATTTGAGTGTCTCAGTCTAACATTGTATGTTTGAGATATTGGTGCCATATTTTATTCTGTTAAAAATGTATATTCTGACCTACAAATCTCTATATAAAGTGATTGTTGATGCTCTATTTTGCCTCAAGAGTAGACTGAAACCACCTGGAATTTCCCCTTTCTGAAGTTATAACTGCTCCAATTCGTGTTAATCAAATAATTTAGAATAACAAATAAGATCTTTCTCTTAATAAACTTTGATAACTTTCTTAGAGAGTACCTTATTAGGTTTGAAGTATCTGCACAGTAAAAATAAGTATTTTAGATTTGAAGTTATTTTAACTATTACATTTAAATTAACTGTGACAGCCAAAGAGGAGTTATGCTTATTTCATATTTTTTTGTTAGACTATATTGCGTTCAGATGATAATGAACTGTAGTAACGACCACTCAGCACATGCCCTGCATTTGGGAAACAGTCTTAAAGCCTTACATTTTGTGAGGTTGCCATACAGACGATAGTTGAGCTTCTGTTTCAAAACACTCTGAATAGTTACTATTTAATGGTATAAGTTATTTCAAAAAGTAATATTAAAAATCAGCTTTACAATATAAGTTACTGTGTCAAATTAACAGCAAATGAGATGTGGGAAGTGAAGTTAAACATAGAAATTTGCAGTAACTTTCTTTGCTCTTTATTTAGGTGATGTTCAGTGTACTTTTCAAGCTCTTCCTTTTTGGTTTGTGTATGAATGAAGTTGATTCAAGGCATGTTTTGTCAATTGGTTTTTTTCTGGGTAGCAAAGCAAAACCTGTTTTTTACAGAAATGAGTTTTAAAAATTGTAGCTACATAAGGAACCCAGAAATACTGGCTTAATTGTGGCATGTGGTGTGCTAACAGCAGTTCTCTGTATAAATGCATGTTATTTTCTGGAATGAAGTTTCTGTCGCAAAATGAGTCCCATAAAGCTCCTGGTATCATACAGTTTTAATTCTAGACCAACGTGAGAGATTGAAGTAATACAAAAGGCATGGAGACAGTAAACCACATCCAAAAGTGCTGTAAGGTATTGCAGCATGGATTGCTTTGGAGCTGTTCGTCCCAAAGAGATAATTAATTATTGCAAATTAGTACATAATGTCAAAGATGTGGCATGCGTGTTACATCTGCCTTGGAAAACAAACAGCCTTTGGTACCTTTTGGTCCTCTATAATAAATGCTTCATCAGAGTCTTTTCCTTTAATCGACTTGAAAGCACCGTTGCAAAGTTTGATGAGAAATGTCCCTGGCAGAGATGCTCTTAAAGACGTGCAGGTTGTCAGTCCCTGGGGTTCTGGGTGTGCTGTTCTGGCTGTGGAGTTAGGCTTCACAGCTACATAAGGATGATGTTCATTGCAATCTGTGTTTTCTGTCAGTAGATCTTTGTAGTACATGATCTAAGCTAATAGTGTATTTGCATGTGTGAGTGTGGTTCGTGTGTGTGAGGGGAAGGGAAGCAGAGGCAATTGTTACGCACCAAGCGATTTAGTGAATTGGTTAGATGAAATCTGAATGCTCATTTTGAACTAGAGAAAGTCTAAACTTCTCTCTGATAAATTTTCTTTATCTAGTAATAAAGTAGTACTAAGCCACATAATTTATCCAGTTAATGAGTTATCAGCAGTAATTAGAAGTGCATGCTTTATTTACTTTTCACCAAGTTTGGTTAGAGTACACCTGTGTGTGTGATTGTCTGACAGTTTTCACCTCAATGTTAGGCATTTAAGAGACTTGGAAGTAGCTATTCTTTGTCAAAAAGGTTGTTTGTGGGTTTTGTGTTTTGAGTATTTTTTTCTACTTCTGATTTTCATATTGCTGAGGCAGTGTCTATTCACGGAGTTTAATGCCTATTTTGTAATGAGATGTGCCAAGCTTCGTAACCCTTTTGGGACCCTACTAAACACCAGTGATGCTGACTTAAAGTAATAGAGTGCCTTTTGAAATAACAGTCTAATGAAAGTAATAATTGATGTATTGCAGTAAAACTGTTAAACTGTTTTTAATTGTTGGAAGCTAATGGCCAAAGTTCTTAACGTTTGGTGATTGGGAGAATGTTGTAGAACCACAAACGTCAGTTCATACAAATGAAGCTAATGCCTTTTTCTTTCTGATTGTTTGGACTTTTTTTAGGCTGGTCCATATAGGCATGTTTCACTAAGGTTCAGCTTTTGGTTAAGGGACTGAGCCTTTCTAGTTAATACCAAAACTAGGACATTTTATTCTGAATGTGAAGTGTGTGCCTCCGTATCACAGACTCACAGCATCCACAGGGACACTGAGCATGGAGCCGAGTCTGAGCAGCTCATCAATGGCAGCAGCAACAGAGCGGGAAAATTATCAGGCAACTTCGACAGCGAAAAGATTTGACTGCTGGAGCTCTTTTGAGGGAAATCCTGGTAAAATGTCAAGGTGTCTGACTGACCCCAAACTTTATAATCTGTTGGTTTTTTTTCCTTTTTTAATCCTTCTGAATGGCCTGGTAAAGATCAGATTTCTAAGTGACAAAGCAGTTAATTTGCAACACTTAACTGCCATTGTGATTTTTTTTATTTTTATTTTTTTTTCCATTTTCAGTTATCTCTTGTAGGTATAAGAGAAATGACTCAGGAGTGTGTGTGTGTATATTATATATATGGTGTGAGTCTGGAGAAGATCAGTGATTTCCAAAATGATTTGTCTTTTAGTCACTGCAGGTTAGGTATTTTCAAGAACATAAATGTTTGGTATACGTGGAATGACATACCTATAGTAAATAAAAAAGAAAGACTTTAAATAATTAAGCAAAGAGAAGTAAAATTATTAGAACTATATATTTTAGTGAGAACAACACTAACTGCTACAGTCAGAAATTTTGGGTGTATCTGGGGTTTGTATTTTTCTTTCTTTTTTTCCAAGCTGGGTCCCTGAATTTCCCTCTTTCTCCATCTTCCCCCTCCATCTCTCATGACTTTTCTCATTCCATTAATTTTGTTATTAAGAAATACTCGGGTTTTACTTGCACATCCACTTAATTCTAAATCTTGGAGAAAAAGAGTTATGCTCTTAAGTTTTTCTCTCAAATGGGCATGTTTTCTTTTTTCCCCTCTTGATCTCTTTCTCTCTCAATTTTCTAGAAAGAATACCTCAAGTTGAAGTGCTAGTGCCAAACAACACCAAGCATGGGTTGTTGATCACTTGCACAGGTGGAAACATTGGCTGTGCTAGGATTATTCTGTAGCACCAGGGACAAAATTTCCTGGACTTGTCAGTGTTGGAATGCTGAGGACAAAAACTTTCATTTATTTCTGTAATGCAGCAGTTCTAAAAACATACAGCTAACTTGAGAAGTTAAGGTCAGGCCTGACAATCCCAGGCTTTGAGCAAAATTGGACCTCTGCATGCCAATGCTAGTAAATTCTGTTGCCAAAAAAAGGTGACTGGACTAAAGTACAGCTTTCCCGCTTACTAATACAGAGGCTGACATTAACACACAATACCAAAATAAAATGCCTTTTTTCTCTCCCCTGCTGGGAGTGAAAAGCAATGGTTGACATCCTAAATGTCTTGGATAGGTAAGAAATTTTTATGCAGCTGACAAGTCTTGGAGACTGAATACCCCATGTTGGTATAAAATAGGCATTTGAAAAGTGCTATATTTGCATTTGGTGACAGCACAATTCCACTGAAGTAGAAGTAATGAACTAAGTAACAAAAAGTAAACTTTTGGATGTTTTTTTCCTGCTCAGGTCACGATCAAGGTCACCTAGGAGAAGGGCTCACACACCAGAAAGGCGGAGAGATGAAAGAAGTGTTCCAACAGCCTATCGCATTAGTAATAGTCCTGGAAATAGCAGAAAACGCCCACGTTCCAAGTAAGTACAGCCAGTCCTGGAGAAGGTTATATCCTGCCATTGTAAGAGACTTTAAACATTGCCTGGTGTGTTTTATGCTATCTAGGCAGAACTTAGGGGTTTTGTGTTCTGGAGCTTTATTTTATTTAATAAATACTTTTGTGGAGTTAAATAAATAAAATAGAAGCACTTATTCTTTTTCTTCCATCCTTGCATATGTTTGAACACTAAATGTACAACCAAATCAGTGGACATTAATACCCTACTATCTCTTAGCTGTGAGACATCAGATTTTATTTGGACTTTTGTATTTCCTTCTTGTTGACTCATTTTCTCATGCTCTGCTTGTGTAAGCTCTGTGACCTGTGTACAGAGGTCACACAGTGTATTATGTTATTCCTACTGCTACTGCTTGACATCTTATTTACACAAATAAGGGGAAACTCCAGTTTAGTAAACTGTATACTTTCCATCTAGCTATTATTTTACTGGCAGAGTGGAACGTGAAATATGAATCAAGAGGTGCCTTTTTTGAGAGCACCTTTCATACAGTCTCTTTGAACCTATTCTAATCAAAAATGGCATACCAACCATTATTTCAGCCCACCAACTGCAGAATAAAAACACCTGCTAAGTGTGCCCCAGAAGGCTTTTAAATGTTTCGTGTCTATTATATTTTGTGGCTTGTTGTCTTCAGCTTGCACAGAAGTGATATTTTTTTCATGCTTGTATATGTACACCTAAAGTCTACACAAAAGCCAACGCATTCAAGTTACTAAACTGAGCACGTGGTCTTTAACCTGTTTCTTCATATCTCTTGTGGAATAATAAGCAGAGAGATCACTTTAAACTTGATGATCATTAAAAAATTTATCTTGTTTCTTAAGATAACTTTCCATCTCTTGACAGCCTCTAATTAATTGGTGCATGGTATGTATAATTGAGAATTTCATCAGTATACTTCAACTGATACATTTTTTTGCATTCATCAACTCAAGATAATAGAGGCTTCTGTGGAATTCAGCCTCTAAATTTGGTTAAGCAGAAAAGATATAGAAAGTTAAAATGTCTTTTTTTTTCGTGTACGCACACAAAAGAATTTTTTCACAGCTCTGTGCTGGTTTTTCATGCAGTGCTGGTGGATCTCGTGCTTGACCATTCCACAATTTAAACTACAAATTACTTTTGTAGTTACGCCGCTCCAAGTGGTAAATCATGATGACAGTTGTACAAACCAGATTCTTCTTTAAACAATACTGTTTATAGAGGTGGAGACTGTAAACTGTTGTTAGACCTCAAATGGGACGCTGTGCGATATGGCAGTAAGTGCAAAAAATGTAGACTGAAGAAAGAATGTTGTAGTTAAACAGAGATAAGGGTATTTTGCAGCCCTGACTGCAGAAAGTCTACTGGGCTGTCAATCCTCTGTTAGGATTGACATGTTAAATTTTTAAGTGAAAATGTAGTTGCTGTGATGGACCAGTTTTCATCTTCAGTTATGGAGTAGATTCTTCACAATTGTGTAATGGAAGCAAGGTTTGGGTTCAAGGTCTGTTCAAAGCTGATTAGTTTACTTAGACTTTTAATGAGTGATTAATGTATGTTTTGCCTGACGGCTGAGAGCAGGTTCCAATCTCAAATGGCAGCAGTCAGCCGAGTAGTGTTTATTAACCATAGTTACACTAAGAATTAGGCAAGCTTTAGAATCTGGTACTGTCAGAGGACTAAAAATTTGAATAAATAAAAATGGCAGTGTTTTAAACTTGTTGGGGGCATTAATCTGAGACCAGTTGTGATGCTGAATAGCTGGCATTGCTTGTCAATTTTTAGTATTGCCACATACTAAAATTGTCTAGCTTGTCAAGTTCTGTACCTCAGTTGCCATCATATTCACTTTAAAAAGAAGTCTAATGTAAATTAATGTCTTAATCTGACTGCAGTGAATTACTTTCTGTAGAGAATATGCATAGTTCTTTTATGCTAGCTTTTGTACCTAGAAAAAATATTTTAAAAATAAGCCTACTTTTAGCAAATGCAGTGTTCTAAATATAGAAAATGGATAGACACATTCATCCAGCTTTTAATGATGTTTGTTCATCATAATCTGAGTTGAAAAACACCAAAAGGCTTACTGTAAAATATTCTTTCATGATAAATATTTTCTGAGATATTTTCAAGAGTTAAGTATGAAACATGTTCACAGCTTGATTATATTATGATGTTTCAAGAAACGGAGCAATTACAGTACATAATTAGCTAGTCAAGGAATAGCCAACTTTGTAGCTGATGGTTTTTGTGTAGTCATGAAAATGTTAGAGGCCAGTAGAGCTGTGGGGATTTTCTTCTGCAACGTAATGATTATTTATGCAAGAAAAGTGTAAGGAGGTTTTGTAGTTTTAATTCTTGAATGTTAAATTTATATAAAAATCAGATATTTGTATGACAAATTCTAAGCATTGGAGGTGTACGGTATTTATACAGGAATTTAATATGTTAAAGTTTTGCTGCTTTCAAAGTAGCAAATTCCTGAGAATATCAAAATAAAGGAACCAGTCACGTGCTACTTTAAAGATGGCTCAAAGTTTTAGAGTTTTTAGGATGTTTTAGAAGCTTCAACAACATTTTTCTGAATAGACTTATAGCAGTGCACACTAGAGAGAGATGCCTACAATGAGGTACTGCCCATTACTCTAGTAATTCTAATGACAGTAATATCAATAATGGTATGTAAATCATACAGACAGAAATTCACAACCACTTAAAAAGATTTTGATTTTTCCCTCTCTAGTATGTTACTAATTGAATTCTCTTAGAGCTTAATATAGCATATGGGGAGGCTACCTCTGTTTTCCCCTTCTGTAAATAATAAACACGTCAGGTACCTGTAAGTCTTTTCTTCCTACTCTCATAGTGACAAAAACTGGTGTATCTAATTTCCAAGTCATAAACAATTTGCACTCTAATCGTGTTGCTAGGTCCGGGTTTGTTTGAAGGGCATACAAGAGCTTGTTTGTAATTTTGAGCTTGCAGTTTGTTGTGTTATAGATTGGATCACAAAGAAAAGGGGTAATTTGTTTTAAGAAGCAAACAAACAAACCATGGATTTGCCTTGTGGATCTTTTGCATAGCTACGACTCCATGGTTTGATCATTTATGAGTTAGGAAAATAGTAAGGGATATAAACTCTTCTATTTCTTATTATGGTGTAAATGTGTGATGTTGTTTGGAAAAGAACTTCCCTCTAGCAAAGTTATTCTGCAAGTCTCCAGTGAAAGACTTTACATTGTCATCCTTCAAACTGTCGACTATTGGCCAGTAATTCCTGTCTACCCATGAAGCAGCATTCCAAGTGAGATCCTCGGGTACTAGTAGTTGCCTACTGTAATATATTAAAAAGAGCTTCTGAGAAAGTATTTTGCACAACCACAGATGTGCAGTATTTTGGTAATACCAATGCTTGCTGAATGCATGAGAACTATCCAATGGAGGAGGGCTACATAAGCTTTTAGAAGTGTGAAAAGTAACTTCAACTAGCCAGTACAGTATCACTTTAAATATTTTCTTCAGTAGCATATTTTCTTCTTGCAGAAGTCCCCATGAAAAGAAGAAGAAGAGGCGGTCTAGATCACGTACCAAGTCCAAAGCGAGGTCTCCTTCACCATCCCTGTCACCAGGAAAACCATCCACACACAAAAATTCTGTACATTCAACTAGTGTCTCTCCTGTGGAGAGCAGGGAATCCAGCCAGGAACGCTCCAGGTAATAGGCTCTTCTGCTGTAAACTGCACTGCTGATGTCTCTTGACTCTGTGTCTTTTGACCGAACTTGTATGGCGAGGAGCTCCCTGTGTGTGTCATGTGTGCATAATCAAAGCAGAAGACACTGGGAGGACAGTACTATGTGCATCAGACATTGGATCTCTATGTTGCCTACTGGAGTACCCGGTGTAGAAAATTCTGCAACCTGATTCTAAGCTAGAAATTGAAAACTGTCACTAAATGGGATAACTCTTTGAAGTAGAATTTTAATGAGTGATTTGAATTGTAATGTGAGTGCAAGATTAGTAATTATTTCTACAGACTATAGAACAATCCTGTTAAAAATTCCTAGGCTGCTGTTCAGATTTCTCCCTACAAGTGACGCATCTGAGTATGGCTTATCAGGGCTTCTTGTTGAACGAGAGAGATCTTGACTAACATATGAGAGAGGTGTGCAATAAAACCTCAAATCATGATGATTGAGTGAAAGGCATTTTTAAAACATTTACTATACACTTCTAATTCTACTTTTTTTTTTTTTTTTAGGGGAGTTTCTCAGGAAAAAGATGGCCAAATCTCTTCAGCAATTGTGTCTTCAGTGCAGAGTAAAATCACTCAGGTATAAATAAACAAATTCAGAGTATGTTGCCTAATTGTGTCCATCATACCCTTTTCTTACTAGCATGTACAAGTCTGAGCTTTGTGTATGATGTAGAGCCGTGTTCACTGTCATTCTTGATCTGTTTGCTTATGAGAAAAATTATTCTCTTGCTTCTCTAGCTACTGTCAAATTTAGTCAAGCATCTACAGACCAAGGTAAATTCATCATATTGCAGTGTATCCACTGTTACGAAAGTCCACCTTGTGCTACAGTACCCCAGTAACCAACAGCAGGTATTGCCGAGAGCCCATCTTACCATGTAGCATTCTTAAGTTTTGTGGAAGAAAGAAGAAAGGAGAAATGCCTTGGCAAAGGCTGAGTTTGTAGTGCTGGCAGTAGAGGAAAAATACGTCCTCTTGCAAACTGGCCTAAGCGTATGCTTTGCATTAAGCAGTATCTTCAGCTGATCTTACCCTTGTTGCTGTTTATGTGTCTGAACTATTGTTGTTATGATTTCGTTGCTATATTCAAGTTTGCTGTGACTCATGGCATATCAGGTATGTGCCTCTATATGCTCTGCAGTAACCTAAATGCATTCAGTTTCCCTAACTCAGTCGTAAGATACCCAGCCTCTGCCAAAATAATTCCATGGCTTTTTTAAAAGCTACTACATAGTATCACACTTTAATTTTTTTTTATTTCACTCACCCTCCTAGAGTCTATATATATATTTAACTTACTTTCAATTGAATATGCCAAGTTTGGAGGAGGAAAGCTCTTAGTTACGCTTTGATAAATTTACAATATAAAATCAGGAGCTGTTTTTTATAGTCTCTCTTTCCCCCCCCCCAACAGATACGTTATTTTTTCAATAAATCAATATTGTTCAAAGGTTTAGTTCCGCTAGGGAAATAGTAGTAGGTGGGAATTAATACTACTAGACTAGTACCTTACATACCATATTTGATCCATTTTCAATGAGAAACTGCAAACAAGAATATTCAGGAGAATAGACAAGAGCAAGTATAGGCACCAGGGAATGGGAAAAAAAGAAAGTGCTAATGCCATAGCAATTCTTAGGTTAGAAAACAAATGCATGGAAATACCTGGGATGAAAAATGACATATGAATTATGTCATAATCTTCAAAGTACAGGAAACATCCCAGCATTTAAAACTACATACCTTTCAGACAAAGGTAGTCGGTTCATGCATTGCTTGGGTTAAATATTGCTTATGACATCACATTTGCTAGTTTAATTTTAGTGTGCTTGCTTTCACTTCAGTGCAGCTCTAAGAGGAGGAAAGATTACTATGTATTAAAATAGAGTTCTTGGTTACTATTTGCAAAGAGTAAAAAGAAGAGGAATGAAACTTTTGTGAATCTGTAAGATATTTCCCACCATAGACTAGTTTAACGTCTTTTTAAGGGCTCAAGGAAATGTAGTTCACCTAATTATTAGTAAGATTATTTCGCTACTAACGTGCTGGCAGACCTTGACCAATTCCGTATCTTTTTCTCATTCAAATCCTTCCATCTGTATAGTATAATAATGATGCTGATTCCCCTGTGAAGAGTTTTGAGAGCTTCAGATGAAAAATGCCTTAAAAGAACTAAGGATTTTAATTCATTTATTGCATCTGTGAAACATTTTAAGTAAATTTAATTCAGGGCTGATACAAACTTTTTTTGGGTTTTGGTTTTTTTGGTCACTACTTGGTTTTACAGCACTGTTAATGTTTTATCATATGTGAAAATACTGCTGCTGCCTACATTTTTAATTCAGCTTTACAAAGCAAACAGAAGAACTTCTGTCATAGAGTAATTGTTAGCACTTTCTTCTTACCAGCTCTTTCTCTAATTTCTTTTTTTCCCCCTTTTATAAACCTTTAGTGGTTAGCAGCTGCGTGTTCATTACAGTTTTTGTGAAGATGTGGTCATAGTTTCCACTTCAGTTGATGTGATTTCTGTGTTTTGTTGTATAGAAACTGCTCTAAATATTTATGCAGAGCACTTTGTAGCAGTGTAGTATAAACAAGCTCCAGTTGCTGTCATAGGAACTATCTCCAAATTTTGTCACTTGACCTAGAGACTGTTAACACCTGAGGGTCATGAAGCTAAGTATTCTCTGTGACTGCAGCAGAAGCTAACCCTGTCAGGCAGGTTTTTGCTGTCACATGCCTTAGCTCTGTTCAAAGCCCAGACATGTCTGATCATTTTCCTTTTATTTTCTACAGGATCTTATGGCCAAAGTGAGAGCAATGCTTGCAGCTTCCAAAAACATACAAACTAGTGCCTCCTGAGACCTGTTGAACTGACCATGACAAAATTGTGTGAAAAAGAACAATATAAAAAAACTGCCTCATCTCAAATGTACAGCTAAGCTTAGCTCACTTGGTTCACAATTCGTCTAATATTACCAGAACTCGAGGAGCTAATCCCTGTCTCTCTGTACAGAAGCGTCTCCTTGAAATTTCATTAAACTTTTTCAGCCAGAATATCTTTGGAAAGTTTTTGGTTTTTGTAAATTGATTTTTTGACTAATTCTTCAGTAACATTTTATGATCAGCAGTCTATATGTGTATATTTGTAAATACCATGTTTCTGTGAAAGAAGTATTACACAATAATAAAGAAGGAAACATCTTTCATTAGCTAGAGTTTTTGTGGAGTCCTTAATTGTTTGCAGTTGACTTTTGTTACAAATTCAATTTTCTTTTTCTTTAGTACTTTCTGCTTTTTAAAAGAGCTGTCTAGCCTGCCTGACTACCTTAAGCTGAGAAATATTTTATCTTCCTTCATGCACAGAACAATCTAAGACGAATGATTGTTTGCTTGTATGTTAGCAGTGGACAGTTTTTGGATATCATTTAGAAAGATCTCTGTCTGCATTTGAAGAGTTGACCCTTTGAAGTCAAGAACTAATGGTCGGTAGCTCCTGTGTCTTAATGTGCCTTGCTCTCTAGTTAGCTACAGAAAAGAGGGTATATTTTTGTGGTCATTCAACAGGCATATGTAACAGAAATCCAGCATTCTTCTGATTTAACATCTTTCATATGGTTGAGAAAGATGCTTGCTAACTTACGGTTTACTGCCACTTAGCACTTTTCAGAAAGCTTGTGGCCTCAGTACAGTTGCACGTTTGTTTTATTACGTGCTCTTTGTTGTGCAGTGAAACTATTTAACTTTTTTATTGAAAGTATAAAAAGGTGTGTGTGAATTTATCCCCAAGCCTCCTGTAGCTATGAGGTTCTTTAGTAGTTGGTGTATTCACAACGTGCCCTTATCAGCAGCTACCTGATTCCATGAAGAGCGGACTCAGGGCTTTTCATAACCCCTGAAAAACTCCGGGATCTATAGTCAGAAAGGTTGTGGCTCTGGCGACTCATGTCCTGTTATTCTTGAATTTTATAGAGTGGGTGGAGATTGGAGATGGATTAAGGAAATCAGTGTGTTAAAGTTAATGCTTACTCAGACTAATTGGTAAAGTTATCTGCGTAGAACTACTCAGATTAGTAACTTCAGTGCAAAATCTTTTTCTTCAAAGTAAGGGGATGAGAAACAAATCGTTGATGTAATTCAGCCTTGGGTAACATGCTAGTCAAAGTGGTGGTTGGTGTGCCACTTGGTAGCGCTCGCTTGGAATGCGAGAACAATATTTAAAGCATTGGAAACAATAATCAGGTTTCTTTTCAAATTTTGGCCAGTAATAATGAGCAACGTTGACACTCCTACAGTAATATAAAATGCCGTGTCTGATGCAGACATTTCATTGTGCACATAAATTGTGATGAAACAGCTGTCTAGATGGTAATGTAGAGTCATGTTATCCACTGTTTACCTAACTGTTTCACTTGCAATGTTTTGACTAGAGCAAAGTAACCATCAACCAGTGCGAGAGAGAACATTTTGTCTGTGTGTGTTGATGAAACAGTACTAGCAGAGGCAGAGATAAAAAGGTAAATTTCGTAGGCAGCTGTTGTAGATTGTTGTGCAGTGTTAAATTTACAGCAGCTATATTTTTCCCTCCTAAATGGAGTTAAAAGTCTCACCATGGTTAAATAATTGGCAGCTTGGATGCCAGTTGTTTGTCATGTAGTAGGAAAAAAAGCCCAGCTCTGATAAAATAGACTGGGCAGCTCGTTTGGCTGCTGCTTTGCAGATTTATTCTCTTTGGGAAGGTTGTTGCTTTAATGACTTCTTAAAATATTTTCCCTCCTCGTGAGCAAATCTTTTCCTGGGTTGTGGGTTGGTTTGGGTTTGTTTTTTTCCTTATTCCCTTTTGTGGTCTGAAGTGAGATGGAGTGTTTAGCTCCAGGAAAATTTAGATTAAACTGCATTTTTATACACTCTTTATTGTTTACTGAGGTTTGTTTGCATTTAGCACTCTCTCATGGGCAGCTGTATTCTCCAGAATATAAAAAGTAGTAGTATTTTTATTGTGGGTTTTTGGTTGGTTGGGTGGGTTTTTTTTTCTTTCTCTTTCCAACTGGAATGGACATTTTCACTGTATTAAAGGGGCTTGAGCTGCTTTACCAGAATAATTCTTTTGTTTGTATTCACATTTAGCTGAATTTTTTTTTTTTTTTTGGCACTGGCTGTGTTGTGCCTGCTTGTAAACACAACACAGAGCTAGTGATGCAATTGGTACAATTTCTGGTGTCTCCTTGCGATATGACCACGCAGCAAGGGGCCTGAGGGGCCCTGTGTCCCCTGGCTCTACTGCCAGGGTCTTGTTTTGGATGGGAAGTATGTGAAGTTGCTACAATGGGGAGTTTAGAAAGTGGACTTTGTGTAGTCATGAGGAAGGTGCTGCGGTAGCTTCAAGTTGTCAGCAACTAATTTTGATTTTTCAAATCTCTCCTTTTTGTGGAAACAACATAATGTGAGATTACTTTGCTTTAAACTGGGTCAAATGCAGTAATTTCAGCAACTCTTCCTCTGCATGTATTTAACAAACCAGAAGAACTTGGAATATTAACCCCAGCTTTCCAGAGCACTTTGAAAGGGCCTTCTTTGTCTGTAATGTTCTGGCCAGCCTTTCCTCATTGTCTTGGGAGATCCAGATCATAGTGCTGAAGATAAAATTTGTGTTTTAAAAAATTAACCAGTTTAGACAACAGAACTTGAGTCTCTATATTAATTCAGTGTAGTCTTCTCTCAAAACAAAAATTTTCTGCTGCCAGGCAGAAGGAGCTGCTCAGGAGGCATCAGGTTTTTTTCTCTGTGGTGATTCAGGTTTGACAAAGTTTTAAGGGCTGTTTTGGTAAGTTTTGAACCACTAAATCACTTGCAGCCCTGGCTACACTTCCTCGGCGATGGAGAGCTTTATGAAAGGAAGCTAACAGGACAAAGGCATTGCTACAGCAAAGGTAGTGCGTAGCCTTTAGTTCTCCACCTTTGTCAGATGGAAGGGAGATAGGTAAGTGTTCAGTGTTTGTGTACATTTACCTTCCAGTCCCTGTTACCAGATTCCTTCAGAGCGTATTTTTCAGTGCAGACTTCATCAGCTTTGCTCAATCCGCCCACCTAGACATTCTTCATAGTTCAAGAGATGGCTTCATAATGTGCATTAAAGATGCTCTAATATGAATCAATGAGCTGTGTTCAACAGCTTCCTACCTGGCTCCTCAGTTAGCCGGAGGGTAACCTGTTAGTAATAAAAAAGTTGAAATGATTTGGCCATCTCAATATACACTTCTGGTTTTCTACAAGTGAAGGGACCTCTCTTCCATCTGTAGGGCAGCTTCTGTTGAACAGAGTTAATAGTTTGGCTTTGAACAATATGGCTCTGTTGAGAAGCTGACAGTAATTGAGATGTGTCTACGGTCTCTTGACATTGATCATGATTTCACATCTATTGTCACATGTAACTCTTTGAATCTTAATATTTTGTTTGACACCAGCGATTTTGGAATGTACACTTTCTCACTTGTAAACTTCATGCCTTAGAGACAATCAAAACCATACTCCATTTCTCAATGGGGAAACAAATGATAACACTTAGAATTCATGTTTTCTTGGATTGAAGGCAACGTCTTATCTGTTGTGAAGAAATTTTATTGGGAAATCCTACTTAATTAAATTTCTACTTAATTAAATTGAGTTTATCATCTATTCCTCTTCTCCCATCTCTGCCCAGCAACTAATTACATGAAGCAAAGCAGACCTGTGGATTGAGGTTAGTAAAATGCTAAAGCACCTTCTTTACTAATTTTTCTTTTGCCTCCTGATCTGAAAGCATGAAAACCAGAATTACTCTGATCTAACATCCTTATTTTCATCTCACAAATTAACTTGTCTATAACTTTATTAACATTTGTTTGAAATTCTTCTAAATGCAGCTCTTAAAGGATGAAAGCTCAGTGCTTGAAACTTTTTTGTTGTTGTGATTTAAATACGAACATGTTCTGAATATTTTGGTTTGCTTTTAGACACATCCTTTCAGCAGCAGAAGTGTAGTTCAGTTAAGTCTTTCACACAAAAGGAAAGGCTTTATTGGAGCAGTTGGTTGGAAACTAATACCTGCCTGCACGCTAATTAGGTTTCAGCCTTTCTGATGGCCAGCTGGTGTGTTACTGCTTTTGTTAGTCTGTTTGAACCATTGCAGAATTCTTGATAATTCTTGATGCAAAGCCTATCTTTTGATTTTTGCCTTCATTTTCCCTTCTCTGGATTACACAGGAGGTGAGTATAGGTACAGAAATACCCTACTGGATTTTGTATAATCTTTAAAGCAAGTCCTTGCTGTTTATAACAAATCCTCTTTTACCTTCCAGTGAACTTGAAACTTCATGGTATTAATTTAATATCTTTAATTTAAATGAAGATGATAATCTCTTGGCAACAATTAATCCTGAACATGTAGCATGACAAACATTATAAAAAGCTCTGCCAGACCATTTTAAAAGCGATGGTGATAATCTGCCATTTCTGGATCACTGCCATACTCTCCTCGGGAGATGTGCTAGGACTTGTTTTTTTCTGATAAGGACAAAATGGCTGCACATCTAGATGCACACTGACAAAGTCATTTTTCTCTTTAGACTGGGTATTAAACTGTTGATCTCTAAATAGAAAGTACAATGACTTCCTGATGATACTTGACAGTGTTATATGTACAGCTGCCTGGTAGGGTAAAAGAAATCCCAGTATGCAAGACTGGGGAGGGCAGATGCTGACTTGCCCAGACAACATCATGTGGCAGATATGACACGTTACTTCAGTGAAACTGGCAGAATTTAGGGAGTCCTGTTTCTTGTAAAATAAATTCAAAGGACGTATTCTTCCATGGAGAAGTCCTGCGTGTGCTCATATTTCCTCTATTAAAAAGTAGGAGGATTTGGGGATTCTTGTTAAAACACAATCCAAAGATGTTTATCTGCAACTTTATTTATTAGGATATGGTAACCTTGGTGATTGTTCAGTTATTGCTCTTGCTTGTTATAATAACTTTTTCCCTTCAGAAATGCTAACACTTGAAAAAAAACTAACCTTAACTCTGATCGAGAAACAGGTCAGAGGGTTTGGCATCCCAAGGAAGGAAAAAAAAGTAATTAATCTCTGTTCCTTGTTTCTGAAGCTCTAGTAATTAATTCATTTTCTAATAAAAAATGAAAGGTAAAAAAAAAAACCCAACATTTTGTAGGGACTGCTGAAAAAATGAGTATTTCCCACCTTGAGTAAGTGTGAGAAGAAATTTCAGCCTTAAGCTGCTGAGTCAATTAAAAGTACAGTGTCCACAGGTCTGAGTGCCCTAGTTTATGCACAGTGAAGATTGTAAAACAGTTAAAACATTTTATCAAAATCAAAAGATGTTGCCTTAGAGAAATGGTGGGACGGGCGAAGCCAGTGTTACAATGGCATTATTACATTCCCTTTTCAGTAAGCTGTCTGTGCTGCCAGAGACGTGCCCTTGACCTCACCTAGAAACCTTCTCCCAGTGGATACTCACCACAGAGTGAAAAGGCAACTACTCCAGAGGTGTATTTCTAGTGGGAAACCTCTTATTCCCTTGGAATCTTAGGGCAAGATTTGGAGGATTTAAGTGTCATGGTATAATAACAACAGACAGAGGAATAAAGGTTCTTTAATATTCCCAGAACAAAACATTTCATGTATTTGCATAATAAGAAGCCACCAGTTAACTCAGTTGAATCATGAATTATGAAAGCCTTTGAGTTTGTAAGTTAATAGTTTTCTCAGAATTGCCATTGCAAACAGAGAATAGATGATCATTATTCTTTTGTGTGGTCCCTTATCTGTTTGGGTTCACACTGTCCCTGTGAGTTGTGCTGCAATTTATCAGTGGGAAGATATTTCCAGCTCATTTGTGTTCTCTCTGTCAGGGCCCTGAATGCAGTAATAGACCTTAATGGTCCTGACCAGGCTCACATGGGACCTTCACCCACAGGCTCTGACTGGAGGCTGTTTCAGCTCGGTGCCTTCACTCTCTGCTGAGCTGCCTGCAGGTGTGTCCATCTCTAGGTCCATGCCTGTGCCTGCCTGCGGACCCTGTTAACCTGGACGCCAACCTACAGGCTTCCTTCCCAGCTTGGCCTCAGAGCTGCCTTGTCACCCCACACCTGGCTGGCGATCTGGACTCAGCTGATTCCAGCTGTTGTTCCTGGGCCTGCCCTTCTCGCTCGGGTACCGTGAGGCTGTGCCTGGGATGGTGAGGTCCCTGCCCAGCCACCTGCATTACCACACTGAGCTCCCAGCTCCCATCCTGCAGGGAGCAGTTGACCTTCGCTGCTCGCTCTCTATCCTTGCTCAAGTCTAACTCACTGGCTGTTGTCACTGTTCAGGGAGGCTGGGGAGTCTCCATCCCTGGATACAGTCAAAACCTGACTGCACACAGACCTGGACACCCTGCCCCAGCTCGTCTTGCTTTGAGCGAAGGGCTTGGATGCAGTGATCATCAGAGGTCTCTGCCATCCAGATATTCTGTGCTTTGTGTTTGCTAACACTCCCAGACTGCCCTTCTTAAGCAGGGTGGAAATGACTGGTTTTGCCTTCACTCTGCATATTCTAGGTGAAGGTGTTCCCCGAGTCTCTGGAACGGCTTTGTGGAGGTTTATGAAGTCCAAAGGTGAACGCCCTCTGTCTTATGACAGTAGGCAATAGAAGTTCTCTCAAAGACTGAAAAAAGCCAGTATACTGACATAGCTTTTACTGAGCTCCTTCCCTTTCATGAGAGACATGTACAAATATGATCATATGCTGCGTAATCTGGGAGACCTCGCAGCTGAACGTTGGCAGCTTCATGATCCAATTAAAATACTTTCTGAACCCACACATCCCATTGCCAAAATCTTACGCTCTAAACCTTTGTACATCACATAACAATTTGTCTTTGGTTGCATCTTCTGTTCTTGAACGGGTGTAAGCTTGTCTGATGTTTTTTAATCAGGAAATGGTAGGAATTGACAGCCTCAAGCTGTCATTGTGCACAAAAACATTATGAGACATGTATCTATTAATCCTGCAGAAGGAGCACGTTAAATTCCCACTGTTCGTAATCTCCCGTTGGAACCAATATTGGCTAATGACTTTAATGGCACCGCACTTGGCAAAAATTAAACGCATCTTTCATCCTTTCCTAAAGCTATTTCTGTTCTAAAGCATCGTAGATAAGGAGACAAAGTGGACAAAGAGTGATATTATATGTTGAATTTAAGAGAATACTGTAAAAATGAGTGAGCTATGCTGGCGAATCTGATGGCATTTGTCTGGTGTTTCTTAACTGGCAAAGAGACATTCGCTCAGTTCTGACAACCTAATGATTTTGATGACACCGTGATAGTTTTTTGAGCATGGGTACAATAAGTGGTGTGGAAAATCTGTTCTCATATTGTGACAGAGAAAATTTGCTGAATTTTAAGGCCAGGGCAACTTTGCCAATGAATGAAGTCTTCTATCTTTAGAGACAGAGCAATTCTGTGTTTCCTCCCCAGGATAATGACTACTTTACATGGAGCCGAGGAGAACAGGCAGCGTGCAGTCGGATGTTCGCTTTACTGAAATGATTGCGCTGCTGGCCTTCAAAGTCATTGAGCTTGCTGTCTCTTTTTGACAATCCTCCAAGTCCAAAGCAGAAGTTATGATTTTGGAAAGCTAGGAATATGCTTTCTGTGACATTTAAGGTCCTTTTTATTGTAGAGGGCAAATGGGTTAAATGCGATTTTCTAAGTAGGGGTTTGGTTTAATTGTCTGTGTCTCTGTTTGAAGCAATAAGCAGTTGACTCTTCCTATGGATAAGTGGGTGACATCTCACAGAGAGACAGAAATAGAAACAGCTATTGAGGATATGCATGGGTGAGAGACCTCTGCTCCGTGGACTGGCTGCTCATGATGAGGCAGGGGAGTACTTAAGTTCCCCATGGCTCAGTTTAGACTCACTGGCTGCATACAGTGTACTGAAGCTTGCACCATCAGAGACACTCTGGAATGTCACTGAAAGTAAGGACGTCTATCTTGCTAACTTCTCGATAGTTTCTTCTTAGTATTTTCTAATGCAGAAGAGCACTAATTAAATAGTCTTATTCAAGCCACAGGCGAACACAAGGTATCAGCTATTCTATAAAGAAAGAATATTCTTTGCCTTTATGCTTTAAGAATATGCAATATGTGTTCTGCTCAGACTTCCTGATGTTCTCTCTCATTTAGGAGTGAAGAAGGGGAACAGTTCTACAATACAATGTGTTCACAGTTTTGAGAAAGGAGTTATAAAAAACTGAGTAGTAAGAAATTAACAACTTGGCTGAGCCATCATCTAAACAATGAATAGTGATTCACAGTGCATTGAAATGTCAAACTAAGTCTTTATTTATGGACGCTGTACATCTAAAACCAGTGGTAGGTGCACGGGTGAAAGCCCACCCAAGGTACTATACTTCCATTGCCAGCGGTCTGTAGCTATGGCTGAAAGCTGCTAATTTCCATGCTTCAAAGTTGTCCTTCCCATTTCACCTTGCTAGAGGTCTGGAGAACATCTTCTGAAGTCTGAAAATAATGACAAGTTTGGGCAGCCACCTAATGATCTGATCCTCTCAGGGAAATACTTTCTTGGCCCTTTAAAAGGCTGGCGGCCAAGTATCTCCAGATAGCGTCTCTAATTTATTGTTCTGTTTGTGAGTGGATCTCTGTTGGATGAAAGCACCTAGTTCCCGGATCATAGAATCATGGAATGGTAGGGGTTGGAAGGGACCTCTGGAGATCAAGTCCAGATGCTTATAAGCAGTTTTTTCCTTCTAGTATATGCTTTCTGCTGGGTTAGTGACTCACTTATGACTGGGCCAGCTTGATTCTGGGACTCTTGAAAGTCCCGATCTCATGCCAAAAGTCACAGCATTCTGTGAGGAAAGAAGTAAGCACCTGAAGTAGTACTCTGTCCTGAATTTTTGTGTTTCTAATAATGAGTACCTCAAAGCTCTGTTCTAACTCTGAACTTGACAGCCTGTTCAAAACCATTTTTTCAAAATCTCCCACCATCTGAACACTGGAACTTTCAAGACCAAAGTTTTACAGCTTCTAGCCCTTTGCTAGTAATGAGTTTTACACCTTAATAAAAGCTCCAGCAAAGTAGGGGCTATCTGCAATTTCTTCATAAAGTCACTGTAGAGTCACTGATTTCATTCAGGCATTGTCAGCAGTACAAAAGCAGCTTCTCAACAGTCTGCTATAAATGAACTGTTACCTTAAGAAACAGCTTCTCATTGTTCAGCTTCCCACTTGTTCTTGTATAGTTACTTTTTCTATCCATATCACATAGTTTGAGTTCAGCTGAAGTCTTGCTCACTCTGTTATAAAAAGCTCTCAATACCATTTCTGTTGCCTAGACAGAAATTAGCAGTGGGGAGGTTTTGCAGAACCTCCACAAAAATGTATGATCTTTGCAGAATTGGACTGCTTGTAAAAAGCCTTCAAATCCTCCTGTTGTTCTTACCATGGAGGCCAACACTGCGAATCATCTGCCAGTACATAAAAAATGACATGTCAATCACACTTGCTTTTCTCCACCTTCTTAGAGGGGTATTTCGGTGTTCAGTGCATAGCTGAACTCTCTGAAAAGCATTCCAGATGATCACTCATAGTGTCAGATTGTGCTGCATTAGGTAGATAGGTGGCTATTTGCTGTAATTCCAGTTACGTATGTGGGTTTATTAGGCATGGCTTGACAATGGCAGGAAAAGAAGGAACTATTCCACATTTAACAGCCAAAGTGATACGAACATAATGGTTATGAAGTGCTAGTTGGGGACTGGGCCACTTGCCACAAGGCTGAGGAGGAGGGGACACGGTGCGGTGCTGTCCTGCTGGCAAGGTGCATTGTACAAGACCTTGCCTTCTGCTAGCGACACCACTTGAGCACGTCTGCTGGTTTACGCCAGCACTGAGCTCTCACATGACTGAGGGGCCAAACAACATTGGGACCCTTTTGAGAAAGCAGTGCTGTCAACCAAAAGATTCAGGAGACTAATTCTTTCAAGAGGGGAGGGAGAGGTAAGGGTTCGATCTTAAAATACTTAAGCCTGGTTCGAATGTGTGACTGTAACCACAGCTATCTGGAAACCTGTTTTTATGAAGAAAATGGAACACTGTCATTGCAATGTAAAAATGTTCCTTTCAAAAAAGTCAGCAGCCTGTAAAGGGGGAGTAAGTCAGCCCCATGAACAACAAATCAAACTGAATGGTTTTTACTCTGCCAACTGCTGATGTCATGAAATAACAAGGAAAAATGCTGTAAACAGTGCTATATTGAAACACTGAATCACAGAATCTAACTTTGCTTTTAATTGGACTGTCTGGAGGATGAGCCTTTGCAGTGTCTAGAAGTACCCATGAAAACTCAAAAGGGAGAAAAGGAATATATTGAAGTGGCTAATTTGTAGCATGGTGCCAGTCTGCCCTTTCCATTCTCCCTATCAACAGAAATCATAACAGGGTAACTCCTTGCTTTGTTATTTGTACATCTGAAGCTAATGGCTTCAGAGTAGGAAATGAGGAGAGGGGCTGGTACTGTCAGAGAAAATAACCATCCCATTCCCTTGGAGCAGCACTGGAAGTGGTTTTGCAAAAAGGCTTGTCCTCACCAAAGGGAGGGGAAAAGCTGTCAGCTGCCCCATGAAAAGCAGATAAATTTGCCTTTTCTATTTAATATTTTAAATTATATTGCTTAGAGTTTTAGTAATAAAAATTGGTGAGAAAGAGGAGCTCTAAATTTCAGAATTTCTTGATACCTTTATCAACCTGTATTGGCAGCAAAACTGTAGGAACTCCCCTTAGTCGAGGTCGGTCAGGCTGTAGGCTGTGTTGCTGACTTGCAGTGCAAGGTGTTGAGCTATCTGTGTCCTTCATCCTGTGTCCTGCAACGCTGTTGTTGAAGGAGAACCTTTAAAGGCGCATGAAGTCCATGTGTCCTTGCAGGAGGACTGCTCCTGACTGGGAGGTTTGTGTTGGGAGGCCATAAGCAACAACAGGAGTGCAGAAATTATAAGTAAAGTCACAAAAAAAGGGTTTTTTTGTTTGGAGGTGTTCTGTGCCTCCTGTGTTGGCTGCTACAATATTTAGAAGTATTTCACGTTTTGAGTTTAAAAAAAAAAGAAAAGAATCCTTCCACAACCAAAATATCACTGAGCCCCAGCAGCACACAGTTCTGCCATCCCCGAATACTGCTGGGCACAGAGATCTGCAGGAAGTGCCTCTACAGGTCTGCATTATAGCTTCAGGTTTAACTTATATTCATTACCATTTTTATCTGTGCAC
This sequence comes from Ceryle rudis, assembly GCA_033439905.1. Lineage (NCBI taxonomy): Eukaryota > Metazoa > Chordata > Aves > Coraciiformes > Cerylidae > Ceryle > Ceryle rudis. Next base: position 31,125 of record JAAGNO010026716.1, on the reverse strand, counting down.
AATTTAGCCTAGCATTGTGAATGTTATTAGCTGCTGGCTTTAATTAGGATTTGTACAAAAATGTTGCTATTTGACTAGTTATGTCTGGCCAAGTGCACAACATCAGGCCTTGGGCCCTTCTGCTAATTGTGCTGAGATTCCTTCCTACCTGTTAATTTACTTGGATAAATATTATCAAAAGGCTTTGATAATTAACAACTCTTTGTGAAATGTGCCTATATGACCTGTCACCATCTGGTGTCACCTGACACCAGATCTTGTGTTTCCAGACCAGGAGTCTGAAGTATAATTCCATATAACAGCATATTAACATGCCAAACAGGGCATCTGATAGAGGAAAACATGAGGGAAAATGTCTCTCTAAAAGTAAGGCAGACCCGTGGCGTGCTCAGAGCACCAGGCTGGCACTTGGTGAAAGCATGTTCAGATCTCAGGTCTCCAGCCTTCTGTGATATCATATAGATCACCTTAGTTCTACATGAGAAAAAACGAGGTAATTTTACTTCTTTGCTTTGTTCAGTGGTGCATAACGCTGGGTTTAAGGACAAGGTGTTGTCTCGGGGACCTTTGAGCATAGCTCAGAGGTGACAAGAAAGAAAAGCTCAAACTGAACCCGAGAGGGAGAACAAAGTATGATGCTGCATTTGTAACATATGGTTGATGATTGCTGCTCGACTCAGCGCTGTGTATTTGTTGTACCGTGCAATGAGGCTAAAATCTTCTGGAGCCCGCACTGCAATGCAGGCAGTAATCCTGCACCCAGCCGGCTACACCCCTGTTCTGCTAGCACGATGCTCTGCGCACGCAGGCAGTTGATAAGAAATGCATGCCCAGTACTGTAGAGATGGACTGAGATTTCCTAGTGCCACGGATGCTGTATAAGACTTCCTTAACTTCTTCACCTGAGTTTTCCTCTTTTTCTAGAGCTTGCTTAATTTTCAGCTGCATATTTTCATCATGACATTAAAATTGGCTTTGGGGTTAGTTTAAAATAAAGTCTAGACTGTAAGAATCCTAACAGCAAATGCACATAACATAGCATAGCAAGTTTCTTTGGGTTTGCATCTTTGCTTCACCTTCACATATAGGCAATAGTTTGTACTTTTGTTTAAGAAAACAAGCTCAGTGATGATGGATGAAGAAACTTTTCTTGGCTGGTTCCTTCTGACATGTGTGCTTTTTCTTCTTTCCAGCAGCAAGAGCACCAAAGTCTTCCTTGACTGATGGGTTCATTCAGGACATCTCAGAGGTAGGTAGGGAAGATAACTATTGACTTAACTGATGATTGTGGTTGATGTGAACCATAAAGATGAATGTATAGCTAAAAATGACATCTCAGATCTTGAACCATGGAGTTTTCTGGGCTGTAAATAGTCTCTATTTAATACCAAAAAAAAAAAAAGGTGAAGAAAGTGAAGATGAACCTTAGTGATAATTCTTTCTTCAGCAGCAATCAGTCTGTGCTGGGATATTTTTATAATCCTAGCTGTTGATCTTCTGAAGAGCTGTTGTGTTTGAAATAATTATTTCAAAGAAAGTTTGAAGAAAAAGCAAGATCATCTTTGCACAAGAGGTTTTTTTTCATCATTTAAATATATTCACTGTACAGATATCTCCCTCAAAAGAGGTGAAGATCATTCCCAGCATCCAGGGCTGCTTTTTTTCTGCTCCATCTGCCAGCAGTTTTGCAGCTGGCACAATTCATTAATTCTGTTCAATCTGTGTTCTCTAAACCCAGCAATAAATGTGATAATCAGTGCGCTGGGTTTTGAACATACGGTTTTCTTTTTAATCTGTGCTACTCGTTGAGCATTACCATGCAACACAACAGCTTTTTCCAGAGCTGTCTCTGGAAAGACAGAGTGGAAACAGCAGCACATGGATGGTGTGACAGGATCTTCATCCCCCTGGTAGAAAACTGCTTAGCACTGATGGTGGAGGTCATTGGAATCTGGCACCCTGTTTAGCCATTGTCACAACATTGGCACAAAATCTCTGCTTGTCCTCCATGCTGCAAGTCCACTGGGTAAGTCAGCACAGCAACTGTGGTCTGGTTTTGCAGACCCCAGTTTTATGTGAAGTCTGTTAGCATCCAGAATGTCAATATTGGGAGGTACTGGCTCTTAAGTGGTGATACAAGGAGATGGTCCTATGCTCGAGACACTTATTGAGCAATGAATTTGAGTGACTCAGTTCTGTTCTTGGTTGCTGGGTTTGGTTTTTATTGATCAAATGGCACTGGGAGGGGACCAATCCTATCACCTGCCTGAAGGGAAAATTCTACGCTTGTCAAGACTGCCCAGAGCATCAGAGCAAACTGGGAAAGAGATTGAGAGGAGGGAAGAACTTGTAACAGGACAGCTGGGGAGCCCAGAAACACAGACAGGGGTGCAGGGATGAGGAAAAGTTACAGAGGCAGTGGGAATGAGCAGAAAGAAGGGAAAACTGAGATGTCCAAGGAGGAGAAAAAGCACATGCCAGGGACAAGCCTGTATACAACCTTGCATAGATGCAAGTGTGGACAGATAGAGACAGGGAAATAGAGGCATTTATGGACATCTCTGTAATACGTACCATTGTTATACCCTTCAAAAGCTTACTGCCTACCTTTTATTCTTCTGAAAATTATGTTTCATCACAAAGCCCCAGTCCTACAAAAGCTCCTGATACATAATTCATGTAAGTACAGGATTCTGTGGGTTTTTTTCTCCCTTAAAGACCTTCCTGGAGTACTCCAGGGAGATCCATTTATCAGGTCCAAAGCAAAGCTTTGTTTTTCCCTCTCCTCCTCGACAAAAAACTATCACTAGGTGCCAGTGTTCAGAGCAGCATTACAATCTGACCATGTACAGGACCCCATCACACTGCCGTATTCCTGTCAGCTTTCCTGTGAGTGACAAACTGCCACCGCCTTCATCTCCACACGTGAGTAATACTAACAGCCGATTTGTTGACCCTCGCATTTTCTTTAAATGCCTTTTGGTCAAATTGAAGCAATGCACACATTTTTTCCAGGAGAAATAGCAGCCAGGTGACTTAATGGAGAATTCCACCCACTCTTTTGACTGCCATACAAATATTTCTATAGCTGCTGGTGAATTCACTTACGCTAATGAACTGAGAGCAGCTTGCCAGGATGGGAGCCTGATCCTGAAATCCTCAGCAAACCAGAGCTTGCCGCGGGGTGATGTCTGGGTGCGTGATGGGGACTGCAAAGACAGAGCTGTTGGTGCACGGCTGTGCTTGCCAGCTCCGTGTTGCCCTTCTGCCCTCCTCTGCCCCATCCTCACTTGCCCACAACACTGTGCACTTCCGGGGAAGCAGTTTTGAGTGTGGTCAAAGTTGAAGTGAAGTGAAATCCTTGCCTCAAATCACTGCAGAGATCTCGGTGGTCCTTGCCTTACACAGGAAGCCAACAAGCTGCCTTATCCACAGTGCCCCATACAACTCTTTATCCATCCTTTACATTGTGTCCTCCACTGCTGCAGAAGGAGCCTTCTAGCCACAGGAATTTTTAATGCCTTTATTTTCCCTGTGTCCTTCTCAGGCACCCACATTGTTTTGTTTGCAGCATGGAAAACCAAAGAGGTCTCTTTAAATAATTATATTCTTTCCTCTGCTAAACATAGATTAGCTTTTTCTGATGTTTATTATTAAAAATCATACTAATTTACACCGCTAATGACATGTTTACTGGCATTCATTGAACTCTTACTGCCGATACAGTTAAAAAATTACTCTATGTGTGTTATTTGGGAAGCCAGCCCTACCGAGTTCATTGTGTAGCCTGTTTCCTTCATTGACATTTCAGCTACTCTTCGTGTGCTGTTGGTGATGGTCTTGTTGCTACAGACCTGGAGAAGAATTCAGGAAAAAACTTAATTTAGTTCTGAGGTTTCACCTCAATGGATTTCCGAAGTACCTTGGGCAAAGCAGTCTCTTCGCCCAGTCTGTTTGTGAATAGGAACACAGGCAAGTAGGGACTCCTGTCCCATGGCCTCAACTTAAAGGACCATGCTTTGTTGACCTTGACCAGCAGCTAAGTCTCCAACAGCCCCTTTTCTTATTTTTTTTCCTGTTTTTTTTGTGTGTGGTTTTTTTCTTCGTGAACAAAGGTACATTGATCAGTTCTTCATTGTTTAAATCCTTTGACCAAGAGGCATTACCAACTGGGGAGGATGCAGAGTGCATCCTTCTGTTGCTGGCTGTTGAACAATGTGTCATATTTCCACTTCAGAATCCCAGATAATTAGCTAAATGTACCCAAGGAAACCCTAATTTACACAAGATTGCTGAATAATTGTTACATTCGTTTAAAATTAGCTAGGTCAGAGCATTTTCTGTTCTGCCTTTGCTGATACCCTCTGGAAATGGTGGGGATCTGGCTGTTTGCTGAAGACAAGGACCTCTGAGACAAATAAAACATGACCTCTGTGCTGCTGGGACATGTCCTCTCACCTCAACACACCAGCAATATCTGCACAGGAGGGAAGGGAGCTGCAGATGAAATATGGAAATTTTTCAATCATATAATTGACTTCTTTCTCCTCCCCTCCCTCTGTGTGCTGAAACACCTGTAAAAATGTCTTACTTTCTGCTAAAAATGAGTAAGAGAAGCAGTCTCTAACACCCAATTATCTCAGACTGGGAGAAACAGTTGTCATTAAGGGGTTTAAGGCAGCCTTCAAACAGGCATCTGAAAATATGTCTGAACTGGAAGCATCAGCAGATGTAGGGTACAAGGGAATGTGGATGTTAGTCATTGACTTGAGAGGTGCACAGGATAATAAAAGAGGTGTTAGAAGATGCGAGATAAAAAAGAGGGATGTGGGAAGAGCAAGGCCTGTGAAGTAGCTGTTGATAGAGGAGGAAAAGTGGGAGACTCTGCTTGAATGGAGATGTTTAGAGGAGTGGTCCAAGGCCACCAGTGTTTGAGCAGAACTGGCACGTCTGGCTGTAGAGCAGGTTTGCCGCCTTTTAGGGAGGGAGAGTAGGAAACAGGGTGGCTGAAAAGGTGTTTTATGGGACGTGCACTGATCTTGGCCAAAGTGGTGGTTTCAGGCTTGGTGAGAAACACACCCTACAGACACAGTCTTGAGAGGTGACATCGTGCCCATCTGCATGCTTACTTCTTAACAGTCCTTTCCACAAAGTGCCCTGAAACCCCGACTTCTTTCTGTCTGAATCCAAGAGCCAAGAACTAATTTCTTTCCCCCCTCAGAAATCCCGCGCTGTCTCAGTGCTGGGCTGCACTGTTTTAAGCCTTCTCTAAACAACTCCCAGCTTCTTGGAGGCTGAGCAGGCAGAATGACAAGATCAGTGCCCCTCCGAGGCTTGTTGTGACCTGACATGCCTGATACATTCATGGCTGCTGGAGGCAACCAGAGCAGTTCAGGTGCCTTTTTATGACGCTTTTCTTGCAAAGGAAGTGACATCCAACTCTTTCTCAGTAACAAACCCCCACCCCGAACTCAAGGGATTTGCTGAAATTGCCAACATGCTTTTGTCGACCGCTGAAACACTCTAGGGGTAGAAGCCAGGTAGCAGCACGGTCGTGGTTCCTGCTGGGCTTGCAGTTGTTGCTCCCCGCTAACATTCATCGCGACGCGCGCGTCGGGCCCCGGAGACAGAGGCTGAGCAAGGGCAGCGGGGGAGCGGAGATCTCAGCTCATTTTCTGCAGGTATTTTGAAGCCAGAACAGCCAGGGTTTCTTTTTGTATTATCAGATTTCGGATGTGTAGGAGAGACCTCGACAAGGAACGGTGACGTTTGCAGAGGATTCTGTGCCAGCAGTCTGAGCTGGCTTTAGGGACCTGATGAAGAGATGGGGCAAGGACACTGAGTCAATGTGCAATCTAACCCAATATGTCAAAAGCAGAGAGGGGGCCTTTGGTGGTGCTTAATGGACTGTCCTTTAGAAATGCAGTGTTTGCCTCTGGGAATGACGCGCTCACCCGGCCGAGCCGGGAGTGCTTGAAGTGAATTAGGCTGTATAATTTCAGGTTGCCTTTGAGTCAAAGAAAGTTTTTGGAGATTCATTCTTTATTTATTGATGTGTTTTCTTTTGCTTCAGAGAAAGAAAAGGAAATTTCCCGCAAGATGAGAAAAAAATAAACCATTTTCCATCTTGCCTGTAAAATGTGCCCCAGGATTTTTATGAATTCCTTGTTACAAATTGCCAGCAAAGTTAATTGGAAGACTGGACAAAAAAAAAAAAAAGATTAATTTTTTTTTTGCTTTATATGAAATCTTGCCTTTGCCTAAGTGCACTCAGTGCCTGTGATATTGAATGTGTCCATGGATAGAATAAAAATAGATTGCTTCTGGAAAGTTGTTTGTTTGGTCTTTGTTTTTTTTTTTAAAAGCAACAAAAATGAGCCCAAAATTGCTCAAAATAATTCTTGCATTATATCTTGTTGGCTTAAGGCTGACAGTACCTCCAAGATACAAAAAAAGCAGCTCTCCTTTCTCTAATAAAGCAAAGCAAAAAGAAAGCTATAAGCAAAGACAAGCTTTTGTTGTGCCCTCGGCCCCAGCTGGGACTGAAAGCACCCAATGTTTTGTGCTTCCCTTTTACTAATGAGGGTGGCCCTTTCCCAGTGCTGGGGATCTGTCCTGTGCCAGCACCGGGAAGCCCTGGTGCCTTTCAGAGCCTCCCATGCCTGTTTGTACCTGTATCTCCTCCCAGACTTGTAATAAATTTATTAACCACCTCTGCTGGGAGACCTTTCTTTGGGTCTGGCTCTTGCAGCAGTGGAAGAGGCAATCAGTGATCCATGCTGAGAACAAACAGGAGGTAACAGGTTTCAACATGCTTTACTGCATGGGAATTTCAAAGGCACAGCAGCTATTATCATTCGTTTAGGAATAAGGAGGCTGACACGATGGAAATAAGCCACTGCTCCATTATTTTCACTAAGAGAGGTGCAGAGCATAAACAGGTTGGTATCTCCAACATGATCAGCAAAACAACGCTGGATTAACTCCTGTGTAGTGACCTGCTTTATTTACAATAGCTCTGGATGTGCACTCATATAACAAATGTCCCCACGTTTAACAAGTGTCCCCACCTCCAGAGGCTGGTGGCTCCGAGCTGCTCATGCCGCAGCTCGAGGGCTGCAGATTGGGCAGTAAATCGGCATTATTCCTCCGCTCCTTTCTTGGCTCAGCCCAAGGTTTGTGCAATTTATGTCATCCTTTGGCAAACAGCTTCCAAACACACCAATAAACCACGGTAAAAATAACTCCTGTCTCCTTCCTGCTGTCTGATTAAGGTTTTTAGGGTCAGGTTTCTCTTAGTAGCTGTGTCCTGTACCTGCTGCTGTATGGTCCTGTTTCAGTCAAGCCCTTTCTGGGCTGTTTTCATACCAATAAATACAATCATATGCACGTTGGCTCGGGGCTGGAGGGTACTGTTATATCCCAGTCGCATTCCTGAATGGCAGCCAAGGTTCTCTGCCTGGTGAAGAAAATATATAGCTATAAGTTTTATGACTTCCTGAGACTATGGCAAAAGATGCAAGGTGGAATGTCTTTCTTAGGGCACGTTCATTTTCATGTGAGTGCACTGCATTTTAAAATAAAAACTTACCCATTTTCCATATGTGCTGGAAAGCGTATAGGGTGTGTTTTGTAGCATGAGGGACTCGCTCTCTCGTCAGCTGCGGTGAACTTCACTGACTGGGCTGCCAGCTCACTGACTTGGATCTGCGGTTCAGCAACCAGACCCTGCTAATGCACCCAGCTTACCCTGAGGCGTTCTCTCCTTGCTGCCTCCACAGCGGTAATGCTGGTGGATGCTGGTGGCAGGTCCCAGATGGGAGCCTGGCAGCCCCGTGGAAAAGTGCATTTGGAGTGAGAGGAAAAAGAACAGGACACCTGAGGGGGGGGGGGGGGGGGGGGGGGGGGGTTAGGACCACAGGCCCCGGGGCCGGGGGGTTAATTGCCGCCCTTTTTTTTTTTTGTATGAAAACGGAAAGGGGGGGGGGATTAAGGACACCAAGGGGTGAGTTTCG